>PVKA01017493.1:0-17677 GCA_004027165.1 Ctenomys sociabilis
TCATGATGTGTGTGTATAGACAGTACAGTTGGGATAGATAACACTGTGCTTCTACATAATCCTATGAGAGGCAAGATTTGCACTAATGGTGGTTGGACAGGATATTATGTCGGCTTCTAGTACTATGGTCATCCACTAGGAAAATAATTATTGAATTTTTGATATAATTCAGGTATAAAAAATAAGATAAGTAAACAGCTACACTCTTAATTTACTGATAAGAGACATCTGCTATGATAATGTTTGTAAGTATAATATCATGTATGCACATTGTACAATACCAAAACATTATGAAAACAGTTTGCAATGTATTAATTTATTGAATCTGTCTTGTTAAGGTGTCTTAAAACCGTCTGATTCATATTTGTACTTCAATAAAATAAAAAAATAAAAATAAAAATAAATACATGAGAGAAAGATTCTGTTCACTATGATGTTTTATTGTACTGAAAAGATGCATTTACTTGTTCAGTTATTTATTCTTCAGGTCTCTGAATAGAGAGAATTTCCAGTCAAGGCTCTTTACTATAAAAGGTATCCTGCAGGCACTGTGCAAGCATTCAAACATGTCCTGCCAGGTTCTACTGATATAGATCAAGAGAATTCATAAAATTATAGTTTATATATTCAAAAGAAAAGTGCAGCAGCAGCCTCAATTTTGGGAATTTCATTTCTGTGACAGGTGATGAAGAAGCTTCTATTTTTCATTTCAAATTATAAAATTAACTGTATAGTATCTTGAATGAGGTCAATTAAAATGAAATCCTCCAAAACCGGTATTTCTAGCATTTTTTCTTTGTCTTTTTGATATAGGGTCTTGTTATGCAGTTCAGGCTGGCCTTGAGCTCACTTGTAGCTCAGGCTGGTCTTGAACTCACAATGATCTTCCTGCCTCAGCCTTCCAAGTGCTGAGATTACAGGTGTGTGTCATTACACCTGGCTTTCCAGTATTCTTTAAAAGTACAATATATTATTCCTTTTAAGCACACATATACATTAGTATGTTTTATAATACTTCCTGCAGGTGCAATGAATGTAGGAAAAGTGAGTGAGGACTGGTGTGTCTAAGTTTAAGGAAAGGAACAAAACTATTGCTTAAAAAAAGGTATATCTCCTTCTCCTATTCCCATCCTATTCGTTCAATTCTCTTTGTTTTTGACTGAAGTACAACTGTGAATATGTATCAAATCAACCTGGTCCATCATGCTTTCATTCATATTGGTAGGGTATGAAGGCCATGAACAGATTTAGCCAACATAGCCAATCTACAGCGCCTGGCTATTCTTAGAATCCATAAATGTGAGGTAATATTAACAATAGGATAAAGCCAGCAAGCTTGTTTTAAGAAATTATAACTTATTATAACAGGAGTTTGGCTTTTTCAAAGAATCATTAAAAGCTAAAGTACATGTCTTATAAATAGACATCTTTGAAGACTATGGCCTAATTTCTGCTATTGGGGGAATCTTGTCAATGAAGCCCAGTCATTTCAGGATGGCAGCACGAACCACATTAAGTCTTTTACCTCCTGGAGTCACAAGGGAACAAATAGATTTAAACTGTAGTCACTTTTTAAAAATGTATTTATTACAGGGTCTACAGGATCTCACTATGTAGATCAGACTCACAGTGATTCTGTTTTCAGTCTCCCAAGTGCTGGGATTACAGGTGTGCCACTACACCCAATCACCATCTCGGCATGCCCCAGAGGTGGGGCCGGCATGGAGACTGGATCAAACCCCAGCCATTGTGCTCTGCCTAAGCAGGTGCTTTAGTCTGCTGAGCAAACTGTAGTCACTTTTGACAAAGGTAAGTCACTTCACCTCTCAAGGCCTCTTTTTCCTCCTCTAATAAATCAGAACCTGATAAAGTCTCTTCTCACTCAAAAATTCCTAAACATCATCAGAGAACACAGGATCTGAGCAATTGCAAAGATCAAGTCTCCTTGAATTCCTATCCATGAATAAGGACCATCTGGCAGCACAGAAATACTTTAATTCATGAAGAACAACTCCATGGAATTCCTTGCACTCAAGAAGCATCTGGAGATAGGATGTGGGAACAAGCAGACATGCAATCATCTCCTATTAATAACGGCAGGACTCATTTTCATTACAGGATTTTTTTTGGGGGGGAGAATCCAGGTGATCCCTCTACTCCATGGACTAAACACTACAAGTTCTACTTCCAAAGCTGAAAGTAAAGGTGGCAGAAGAATTAAAGATCATAAAGAGAAAACAAAGATAATACCTGGATGGATCTACATTTTTCTTCACATCTACTTTAACTGTAAGTGATTTCTTCTCAAGACTGACAGATGAGGGTTTCACATTGGAAAGGTTTTGACTTATATCCACTTGGTTACTGGAAGAATTGTTTTCTTTTCTGCAGTCCTCTTTTTTCTTCATTTTTTTCTTCCATTTGTCATTACAGAGCTTCAAATTAACCTCATTTTTATTTGAATGCGCACAAGGAATGCAGTCTGTCTTAGGTGGTTTAATAGGAACTTTGACTAGCCCATCTTCGGTCTCTCTCCCACGTCCAGTATTAAAACAATCTGACTCTCTATTTATAGGGTCTTTTTGAGAATATTTTCTATCTTCTTCTTTCAAGTATTTCTGAGTTCTCCCATCAGTAAATCCCTGGTCATCATCTGAAAGCCTATGGTGCTTATGGTGATAGTCATATGATACTTTGGTTGCTGAAGTGGTCTCTGGGTATTCCTTCTCAGCATATCGGTGAGCTTGGGGTCTGAAGTTCCGCTGATTCTTCTCTTGGTAAGGTGGGAAAGAATGCTCAGGCTTCCACTTGGGGTTCCTGGCAGACTCTCTTTTTTCATATCTCTCCACATCTTTAGTTCTTTTTGATGTGTGTCTATATTTTCTTAAATCACGATCCTCAGGATACCTGTGTTGACATAAAGCAGTTTACACTTGCACTACAGAGAAGAAAGTGAGAATTTATATGTGTAGAATGCTGGGCAGCATGGCTTTAAATGCAGAACGCAGAGGTAAGATAACCTATAATCCCTCAAACCAATTCATAGATGCACAACGTAAAGAGGAAAATACCATCTTTTAAAAAATATTCTAGCCATCACTATAATTTACTCTAAAAAGAAACACTTCACTACTACTAGTAGACCATGACTAAACTACAATGCTTTCTATCTTTTTAAACAAAAGATTTTCAAGGTGGTTATCTTCAACTATAAAGTAAACACTTTTTCATTTGAGGCTTTAAACTAAATTACCCAGGTTTAATGTTTTCCTATACCTCTTCTGAAAAGAGCTCCTTGTGTCAAAGTCTTCTGAGCCTCTTCTAGATGACTGGGAATATTTTTCATCTTGCATCCTCTGGTGCCTGAACTCATCTTCATGCCACTTTCCTTCAAATGTAAAGGGATCTGCCATTGACCTCTCAGGTATTTTCCTTCCTCTCTCATTGTAGTTATCAGGAATATACCTCCCTTGTATTTTCTGGGGATAAGGGCTCCTCTCATGCTCTGGGTAGGATACACCCTCTGAGTATGTGGGCATATACTGAAACCTTCTATTACCATCCCCTCTTTCAGGCAAATATACTTGATGAGGCTTATATGTGTAAACACTGTCAAAAGAGTTTCTTATGTTTGGGGAAGGTGATCTATGCTCATAAGACCTATAATAGAAATTTCCATGAGGGAAAATCCTTGGTTTATTTTGTCCATGTTTCTCATCTTCCATTCTCCAAGCAACAGGGCTTCTCAAATCTTTTCTATATTCACAGCCATAAGGCCCAGAAGATCTTTGCTTGTAGTACTCAAAATTTCTAGATACTGGTGATAAAGACCTATGTGAACAAATACAGAAAGTTTAGCCCATTTTAAGACAATATACTGTTTATCTTATATGACCCACTTACAATGTTTGACTTTCCAAAAAAGTACACTGTTTCTTCCACTCAAATCAAATTAATCGACTTGCTATATTTGAAACTGTGCATTGCAGGTCTGAAGATGATACTGCCTAACATGACAAGTGTTCTCTTTCCTTCTGAATCCATGTATTTGATGTGCACAGCAAAATGCGCTGAGTATACTCAGCGTATTGAAGGAGAACCAGCTTAGGCATACAGCAGGATCCATTCTGGAAAATTGCTGATTGCAAAATTCTGACAAAACAACATGCAAACACTTCAAGTGGCTAGTCAGCAAAAGCTTAATCAGGTTCAACAGCCAAGTGAGAAGCTGAAGGTACATATTCACACAAGCAAACATGTAGAAGAATATCTGGAATACTGAACGTGACCTCTGAAATTAAATTAGATTCCAAGATGAAATATGCAACAACCCAAGCTTTGATCTAAGGTTGATACCATTGTTTTTTACATTGACTGTCTCTCTCAAGGATATATTAAGAAGTAAAAAGTACACAATTAATACGCACAAAGGGAAGGGGAAAAAAGTGAATCTTAAGACTTGAACCTTACACTTAATTCCTCCATTAATATTTCTAGCAAAGATAAACTCCTTTTCTTTCCCAGATCTAATCCTCACATATCAACCAGAGGATGTGCTGTTTCAACAGTGACAGTAACTTTGGTGAAAATGTTTTTTAGTAGAGATGTAATGCTCTCTAGGGACAGCACATTCCTTCTACATTTACCTTCTCCAGAACTCTGACATTGCCAATATGGAGACTTATATTCCTACTGAAAAGAAAAGTTCCTACAGCTAGGGAAATGAGTGTGTGTTTCCCAGCCTAAAAGTCGAGAAGGAGCAATGCTATTATCTAAAACCCAATAAAATTCAATTTTCACCCAGGATCCTTTCCCCATCTGTCCAATACGTCAATCTTATTGTTTTTTTGCTTTTTTGAAACAAGGTCTCACTAAGCACTTCAGGCTGGCTTTGAGCTCACTTTGTAGCCCAGGCTGATCTTGAACTTGCTATTATCCTCCTGTCTCAGCATCCCCATTGTTGGAATTACAGGCATGTACTAACATACCTGGCTAATGTTTCAATCTTAATGTCTTCTAAAACAATGAAGAAGCTACCCTTGAATATTTTTTATTCACATCCTTAACTACTGCCCCAGAGTTGGAGAAACTATGAGTGAATCTCTTTACTTTCAGGGACAAGACTATATCCTCCATACAAGGAAGGAGGCATATCTATCTCCCTCAGGTACCTATGGGTATATATATATATATACAATATTGCCTTCTAGATTCATCAAGCTAGATATACTGGTAAGTATTACTTAGCTGAATCAGACAGGATACAGAGCTATACTTTATCATATGAAAGGAAGCAACTAGAACCTCTGAAGACTTCCTGGAAGATTTCATTGGTTTCACTGCTAAGGAGAAAAAAGTTGGCAGCCAGAGCCAGAGGTCTTTCAGATTGGATGAAACACCCAAGATCTTACTCTAATCCTTACTTTACATTAAAAATTGTATTGATGTTACATTTTATATCATGTTTTACTATGCAACACCATTTTCTTCTGGAGAAAAAGAAGAGAAATTTGCTGGATTGTTATCATTTACAGTTATCTTAAAGCAGTGATGGTGTACCTTTTAGAGACCAAATGCCCAAAATGCAACCCAAAACCCACCTATTTATTGCAAAGTACCAACACCACAATTAAACCTGAACACTAAGATTTTAGTTTAGAAAAAAAACAACTGCTACCTGATGCTCAACTACAGGAGCAACTCAGTTCATGTCCCAACATAGAGAGGTGTGCCCACTGTAGCACACAAACCATAAGCTCACCACCACTGTCCTACATCCAGAGTCTGTTGGGAGATAGTTCTCAAGTCTCCTGAGTTCTGCATGCCTTACCAGTGCAGGCATGGGTAGGTTTTGTTGCAAGGCAAACAGCCTTGGAAAGAGACTGGGTCTCCCTTAGGGACTGAGAGCCGATTTGTTTGCTGCCCAGAATAAGAAGACAACGTGTCCTCCAAGGCAGACTGGGAGGATCTGTGCACAGCTCTGCATAGGGGACTCAGGTTTCTCAGCTACGTCACAACCTCACTGCTCTGCAGCATCCACCCAGCCAGCCCTTCTGTAGCACTGGACCTCAGTGGTAACAGAGGCCTGAGGGAAGGACATGAATGTGAAGCTCAAGCTGCCTGCTATACCACGAGTAATAAATGCCTTTGTTTCTGACCCAGGAGTGCTTTCTGGCAGGCTGATGAGTTTGGCTGCAAGTAGGGTAAAACATTTTACTTGACCAAGAAACCTAACACAAAAAAGGTGAAACAAAATGACCTCTATGATACCTTCTATGTTTGAATCATGTGCTTCATTACATTCTCTTTTTATTTCTGAAGTCCTCACATTATAGTCTGGTGAATTACAAAATGAAAACTGCTAAAGAATTGATAAGATTGGTCACTGCATTATCAAAATGAACAAGCACAATGACCAAATTACATTAATGTGCAGATCTCGGTTTGCTTTCCATGTATGTAACTGGTCATTTTAAGGCCTAACATAAACTAGTCACATTTACAATTTTGAGCCTTTGTTCTTAAATTGAATATATTTTTCATTCTTTCTACCTTTAGAAATTTTACCCACCCTTAAGTATTGAGCCAACATTGTTTCTGGTCTTCTTCAAGAAATTTTTCCTCTACAAAAGCAGAGTTATTTCCTCCCTGTAGATCTATAATGTTTTGTCCCAATCAGTAACAGTGTATTTTTCCTGCTTTCATACTTGGCAATCTACCCAGCCATACTGTGTGCTTGCTGAGAGGCCAGGAAAGTCAGGATATTTGCCTTTATAGCAGGTGTACAATAAAAACAGGTTAAAATGCTTTAATCTAACTACATATACTATTGTTTTTTTTTTTTGTCTTTTTGAGACAGGGTCTCACTATGCAGTTTAGGCTGGCCTTAAGCTCACTTTGTAGATCAGGCTGGTCTCAAACAACAATCCTCCTGCTCCAGCCTCTTGAGTGCTGGGATTACAGGCATGCACCACCACGCCTGGCTGTCCATATACTATCGATACCACCCACCAGAAGAGAGTTGAACTCTTTTCTACAATTGAGCTATTCAAAACAATTATCTGCCATGATTAAGAAACAGGAAACTTTATTTTCTAACTCTAAATTTCTTCAAAAATATTGATCACTAAAATATGAAGAGCTCTAAACCACACAAAATTCTAAATACTGTGACACTCAAAGATGTTTCTTACCCTCTTGCTATGGCTATTGTATGTATTATAAATAAATTCCAGCTGCTATTCATAATTAAATAAGCTGTGAGTTCTCAGAATATAGAAATACAACCTCTACCATAACCTCCAGTGTAAATAACCAGGTCTCATGGGCTTATTTAAAATAGATTTTTACTAGTAGTGGTGAATTTTAAAGTCATAGCCCAACCCAAATTCAAGCTTACTCTGCTAAAGTACAAACTGCTCACCTGACTTTCCATCTGGGGGATGGAGATTGTGACCATGCCATTCTCTGACACATGAGCCGCTATGCAATTTTTATACTGTAAAGAAACAGTTATTACCAACTTTGTAGAAAGTTTCTAATTTGCTCTAAAACACAGTGAATGCTACCAACAGAAAGATACTTAACCCCTCTATGCTTTATTTCCCCATCTGTAAAGTGGGAATTATACTAATAATACTTACCTTACTGTAATGCTGTCAACACAAAATGAATAAAATTGTATCAGAAAATTTTTTTCTCTGATGGACCACATTGTAACTGTTTTGGGTTTTGTAGGCCATACAAAGTTTTTCTCAAAACTACCTACTTTAAAAAAATAGCCCCCTAAAAATGTAAAAAACATGTTGACACCACTTCAAGATATGCTGTAAGTATAAAATATACAAAAGGTTTTAAAAACTTGGTCCAAAAAAGGAAAAGAATGCATACATCCTCAATATGTTTTCATATTTATAACACATTTAAAAGGATTATTTTGAGTACATTGGGATAAATCTTTTATGTTGTTAAAAGTAGTTTAGGAGGCCGGGGAGATGGCTCAGTGGAATAAGCTCTTCCCTAGCAAGTGCAAGGGCCTGAGTTCAATCCCCGGTCTGTCAAAAAAAAAGTAGTTTAAAATTAAAACTCTAAAACAGTTCTCAGCTAAAGAAAAAACAGGTTGGGTGGTATAAATGTACTATACTTTGATGATGCCCGAGTTAAGTCATGAAAAGAACTTACTAGCGTCTAGCACATATACTTGTTTCCCTGAAGATAAAGATGTAGCTAAAAAACTAGAGGTCAAAAGTACCAGCCCCATTAAGGTGTAGTTCCCCACTTACTGGTTCTAAATCCCTGGTAGCTTTCAAAATTATTGACATCAGCACATGAATCATTAGTCACACAGCCTCTGTTATGGTGTATACCTAGACGTACTGCTCAAAGCCTCATGTGCTCAGAAGTTAAGACTTTGGGGATAGACTGAATAATGGGGGCATGGTATTCTCATCAGCAGATTAATGCACTGATGAGTGTATAGCTAAATGTAATGTTGGGAGGTAAAATCTGGGTGGAGATGGGTCACTGGGAATGTGGTCTGAATGGGTGTATACCCCCTTTCCTCCTTTGATCTCTGCTTCCTGTCTGACATGACGAGTTGTTTCTCCTCTGCCATTCTTCACTGCTATGCCATCCTGGCTTGGAGCCGGACTACAGACTACATCCTCTACAAACTATGAGCCTAAATAAGCCTCTATTCTTTTAACTTGTGGCTGTCAGGTACTGCATCTCAGCATTGGGAAAGTAAAACAGATTTTGGAACAAGTAGTAGTCCTTGCTATGATGTTTCCTGACTATGTGGTTCAGAACCTTCAAAGCTAGCTTGTGGGAGTTTGGAAAGGAGTTTGGAGACGTCAGCTGGAGAAAATGATCAAGGATGTTGTGAGCCAAGCTTGATGGTAGACTGCTTGGAGCTTAGAAGACCAAAATATTAATAACGCAGCCAGAAAAGACCAGGCTCAAGAGGTTTCATTATGGAAGGACTCCATCAGTAGTTGGACTCCAGACAATGTGTGTTAGCAGAAAAATTATTTGCATTTTTCTCATGTTCTGACACTTTGCAGGAGACTGAGGTTAAGAGTGGTAGATTAATTAATCTGGCAGAGGAAATTTCAAGAAAGCCAAACTTTCAGGCTATGGCTTGAATACTGTTGGGAGCTTCTAGCCAAATCAACATTGAGAATCAAGAGCAAACAGCACAGCTGAATGATTTTAGAAGTTTTTGAGTTTGGCCAGACTCCAATAACATTGGATCCTGTAAAGATAGAGGTCAATATTACAAAGAAGTCAAGTGCTCTGGATCTAGACAATACAAAGCATATCTTGAGGCCACTGAAGGAATCTAAAAGACCCCATCTTTTGTAAACTCATAGGTGGAAAAGTGAAAGATTTTGCTTAGAGAAGAGAGCCTCAGGGCTGGGGAGTTGGCTCAGTGGAATAAGCGCTTCCCTGGCAAGCACAAGGGCCTGAGTTCAATCCCCAGTTCCGCCTCAGGGCACCATGCTTCAGAAGAGCAGCATCCTAGGGGATGTGATTTGATCCCTTGAAATTCAGTTAAGTGCATTCAGCCATTCACAGTCGGAGGCTTCTACCACCATGAGCTAGATACAAAAGGGCGCAGTTACTATTCAGGCTGGAGCCAGACCTTGGTGTCATCCACATGGTTTTGCGTTTATGCACATATAGAATGCAAGAATTGTGGGGTCAGGAAGACTTGCACCAAAATATCAGTAGAAGGCCTGAGAGGCCGGGCATTGTGCTCCTAAGAGGGCAGTGTATAAAGCCAAAAGGGCAGTGGAGATCCCCAAAGGTAAGGCAGTCCAAGACAGAAGCCACGAGGGCTATAACTACTAGCAGTGCCAGAGAGGTGACTATAACATGGTATCATGTAGTTTTGGTTTAATTGCCCTAATTACTAATGAAAGTTAACTGTGGAACATGCAAAAAGCTATTAAGCTAATCATTTTTCCTTTAATCTAGGAATTTCAGTTAAACATATTAAGAAAATAATTTAAAAGGATAAAGAAACAGTATATACGAAGTTGTTTATATTAGCTTTGCTTATAATAAGCTTATAATAGGAAACAAAAAATAGCACAGCCAAACTGATTACAGCCCAAATGCCAACAATCAGTAAGAGATTAAATAAATTTAAATATATAAATCTAGCTGTTTTCTATTTTTTCCTAGTTTTGTGTCTCTTTTTTTTCGCATACATCCTACTAGTTTTGCCTGATCATGTCTGCTGTTTCTAAGACATAAACAGCCTTGTATTTAACAAATCCCTATTCTTTCAGAACTGTTTGATCATCTCCCCTAGGAATCTTCCCTTGATCCCTCACCCTAAGTTTCTCTCTCCCTGAGGAATTCTACAGTTACTTTAATGCATTATATTTATTTACTCTAATAGACAAAAGATTTCAAATAGCATATCACAAAACAAAAAAAAAAAAAAACCTAAGAATGTATGAAATACTCAAACTTACAAATAATTGGTAAAATGCAAATTAAGATCCTATTCCTTTTATACCCACCAGATGACCAGAACAGTTATTTAAATTGCACATACTAAAGCCAAACATGTCAGTATCTCACAACATAGCAATTCCACACCTCAGAGCAGTGATTCTCAAATTTAGTATACATTTATATTACCTGTACAGCTCATTAAAACATATACTGCTAGGCCCTACCCCTGGGTAGGCCTTAAATCCAATAAGTTCCCAAGTGATAGATATGGCTGTGGTTAGTACAGGGACTTCCGAACCACTAGTTTTGAGGATTGGGGAGTTGAAATCAATTGGCAGGGCTGAGGAGATGGCTCAGTAGAATAAGTTGTTCCCTGCTAAGTGCAAGAATCTGAGTTCAATCCCTGGTTCTGCCAAAAAAAGAAAAAGAAATCAACTGGGAGAAAAATGTTTGCAAAGTACACACAGTGCATGTGATAAAAATATTCTTAAAAATGTTTTCTTTTGGTTAAGTTAACTTGGTAAATATGCAAGGATGTTTTATTGCACATAAATTTTACTTCAGAGGTGTGAAAAAGTTGAGTTTCAGGATGATGAAACTATTTTTTTTTTTTTTTTTTGCGGAACCATGGATTGGACTACTGAGATATTCCCAGCCTATTCTAAAATTATGAGACTTTGTGGAAATGGTTATACAACTCTGTAAACCTGCCAAGCACTACTGGATAATACACTTTACAACTATAAATGATAACTCAACAATGAAACCAACCATCTAATGATTTCATCCTTTGGATTTCATCCTATACCCTCCCTCGTATATTTTCATTTAGCTTGTCAACTTTAAATACTAGCAACCCTCCAAAATCACATATCTAGCCCTGATTTGTCCTGTCCACTCCAGTCTTGCATATCCAACAGCCCATGGGATACTGTAAACATGCCCAAGAGGAATCTCTTGAGCTCCTTACAAATTAAGCTTTTCCTTAGTCTGCTCCCTCTTGGTAAGTGGCAGCTCCATTTGTATGGTTTGTGCTTAGTTGTCCCCCTAAAGCCTCAGCCTCATGTAGTCTTTGGTGCAGGTTTCTGGAGTTTGTGATTAATTCATGATCCAATGCTAGGATTGTGGGTGTGAATGCTGAATCTGCCCTCAGGTAAATAGCCTGAAGACAATATAATGAAAGGAAAGAGGCTTCCTTCTTCTGCCTTTCTGCTGCTACTGCTGCTGCTACTCTCTTTGCTATTTTCCACCACCATGAACTGCTGCCCCCTGCCACCTGCCATTCTGCCTTGGAACCTGCCAGGTATGGACTGAAACCTCCAGTAACTGTGAGCTAAATAAACCTTTCCTTCCTTAATTTTGGGTGTCAGGTGTTTTGTCCCAGCAATGAGAGAAGAGTAACCAAGACAGGCATCCTTCTAGTTTTCAACAAAGAGGAAACAGAAATGTCCCACAAATATATTAAAAAAGAATCAATCCTATTAGGAGTTCAGGAAATAAAGAGAATAAAGAGAAACTACTTCATATTTGTGATATTCGAAAAAAATTTAAAGATGGCCCCCATATATTGGTAAGAAAGCGGAAAAAAGATTTCTCAGGTGGGAATGACAGCACACACCTGTAATTCTTATATTCTAAGAGGCTAAGGCAGAAGGATAGCCAAGTTTCAGCCCAACCAGGGCAATTCAGGGACTTAATGAAATCCTGTCTCAAAACAAAACAAAACAAAGCAAAACAAAACAAAACACAAAAACCTCACTTATGGAAAATTACTCTCCAAAACACCACAAAGCAGAACTGTACTCCAAAGAAAATTAAATACTTTATACTCTAAATCATTTGAGACTATTTTAAAAACAACATGGACTTGCTGAGTATAGTGGCAGGTGCCTGTAGCCCCAGCAATCAGGAGGCAAAGGATCACTTGAGTCTGTGAGTCTGAGACCAACTTGAGCAGCACAGTAAAATCCTGTTCTCTCTCTCTCTCTCTCTGTCTCTCTCTCCCTCCCTCTGTCCCTACTTCTCTTCTTCTTTTCTTCCTTCCCTCTTCCTCCAACAATCTCAGAAATAAAGATCATGTACTAGTTAGCTATTCCTCTCTTCTTCTGGGTATTGTTTTTTGTAAAAAGTAAGAAATATTAAAAAAGATATAGAAATGATACACAATTTCACTAAACAAAATGATAGGAATTCAACAATGATTGTTATATTCCATATTGCTATCTTCAAATTAGTTGTTCAGATTACCAGATATAAGTATGCAAAATTGGTCCTCTCCTGGGTATTTTTCCAGAAGTATTGAAAGTATCATACAATAGATATATAGGTACATCCACAATTTGTCACAGTTAAATTCTGGAAACAACACAAATGCCGATCAACTGGGTAATGGATAAAAAAGATGGTATCTATATACAATGGAGGCTTTTTACAGGGAAATGGATGGAACTGTAGAACATACTCGTTAAGTGAAATAAATCAGACTTGCATGTGCAAAAGTTGTATTGTCTCTCCAAGAACAATATCAGGTAGGAACCTGATAGAGTAAAAAATCCAAAAGGTAAAACAGATACAGTGAAAGAGAAATAAACTGTTGAAAGGGAAGCAACAACTGAGATGAGAGATAGGAGAAAAGAAAGAAAGTGAAGAAATATGTGTGTATATACACAGGATAGCTCGGATAATTGTACTGCTGATTTCTACTGGTGTATTGTAAGGAACAGTTTATGCTTATTATTATTTTCTTTTTAAAATTTTTTGACCAATTTTGCATGCATTTATCTGGTAATCTGAACAACTAATTTGAAGATAACAATACGCAATATAACAACCATTGTTGAATTCCTATCATTTTGTTCAGCTAAAGTGTGTATTGTTTCTAATGTTACTTTTTATTCTCTTAAAAAACAACCCATGCAAACCCAAGAAATAAAAATTAAAAACTGATCTCAAGGAAGATGGGAATCTAATCTCAAAAAAGTGAAGAAAAAATTACAAAGTGATCAAAGTATAGTAAATTCAAATGAAAAGTTAGTAAAGTATATTGAAAGAAGGCAGGAAAACAACCAAAAAATTATATTGAGGGAGAAAGAAGAAAAAGTACCAGAAACTCAGAAACAGGAGACAAGTTAAAAAAAGGAATACTTCTACTACTATATTCCTTGAAGAAAAACAAAACACTAGAACTGAATTAATTTTTTAAAAACTATACTTCAAGAAAATCTAGAAGTGGAAAAATGCTTGAAATACCCTAATCTACACATTTAAGAGTACCTCAGGTAATAAAGGATAAGATTTTAGAACAATCAACTCTGAAACATAGCCTTGTAAAAACTTTTCTTTCAAAGAAAAAACATGAAGACATCTAGGCAACAAAAAAAAGTTGTACATGGTGGCACATATCTTTCTTTTGCTTACACTCTGGTGATTGAGACAGAACGATCACCATGAGTTTCATACCAGCACAGTGAGTTCAATGCCAGCCTGAACTACATAATAAGATCCCCAAACAACAAACAATAACAATAAAAGATTAAAATAAAAAATAACAAATTTAAAAATTAGATTAGCATGAGATGTTTCAAAACTAACCTACAAAACAAGATGAATAACCAAACAACACTGAAAATAAAACTCAGTGAAAGGAAGTGTGAGTCAAGGATTTTATATTAACTAAGATATTCTTCAAATAACACAGTGACAGAAAAACAGTTTCAATGCACGGACTTGGGTACTTCCTAGCCCCTTCTGAGAAATCTACTAGAGAATGAGCTTCATTCAACCAAACAATGACTAGGAAATGTCAGCAAAAGCACTGATAGTGAGCATTTAAAATATGTAGGCCCATGCAGGTTTGGCTGAGCACTCAACAGACTGAATCAGGTGAATCACCATGAATTCAAAGGCATCCTAAGCTACATAGCAAGACTCTGTCTCAAGAACAACAAAAACAACAAAACTAGGCAAAGGATTAATACAAAATTGTTGCATTTTGTGACATAAAAATTGCAACTAAAAATGAGAGAAGGAAGGAAAAAAAACGAAATAGCTTTACTCCTACCTAGGCAGTAAGTGAACTTAAAACAGTGGGAAGAAAAATAACCAAATATTAAGTAAGGTGATACAAAGGTTGAGACAACTGGTTATCCAAAAGCAAAATATAGTTTGGCCTTACCTCACACCATACATAAAAATTAGTACAAAATGGGTCAAAGATCTAAATGTAGGACACAGTAAATCTACAAAACCCAGAAGAAAACATAAGGATAAATAATTTTTGAAGCCTTAGCCCATCCAATGGTTTCTATTTATTTCCTTTTTTTTCAGTACTGAGAATCGAACTCAGGACCTTGTACTTGCCAGGCAGGTGCTATATCACTGTGCTATATCCCCAGCCTCATGCAATAGTTTCTAAAGAAATGACACTAAAAACATAAGCAATAAAAAATATAAACTTGGTATCATCAAAATTTAAAATGTTTATGCTGTGAAGGATGCCATCAAGCAAGCTAAAAGACAACCCAAAAAATGAGAGAACATTGTTGGGAAACCATTTATATCATATAAACCTTTATTCAAAATATATGGAGAACATGTAAGGCCATACCACCCTAAGCACACTCAATGTCAGGATACATGAAGGACACCTACAACAGAATAACAAATATAATCAAATATAAAATTAGACAAGAGTCAGCTGCAGTGGCAAGCACCTATCATCCTAGCTACTGGGAAGGCGGGGCAGGGCTGCAAGTCTGAGAATTTAGCAAGACACTGGCTGCCTCACAATAAAAAAGACTGGGGCTACATTTCTGTGAGAAGGCCCATGGATTCAAATGACAGTACCACACAAAACACTTACAGACATACAAGCACACATACCCACAGTAAGGACAAGGAGACAAATAAATATTTCTTCTAAAAAGATATAAAGCCGGGCGTGGTGGCGCACGCCTGTAATCCCAGTACTCGGGAGGCTGAGGCAGGAGGATTGTTGTCAGTTCGAGACCAGCCTGAGCTACAAAGTGAGCTTAAGGACAGCCTGAACTGCATAGTGAGACCCTGTCTCAAAAAGACAAAAAAAAAAAATAAAAAATAAAAATAAAAAGATATAAAAACACACATAACATCAGTAGTCTCTAGAGAAATGCAACTCAAAACCATAATGTATGTTGCTTCACAACAATAAGGACAAATAATAAAAGAAACTTAATAAAGTGTTTCAAGGATGTAAACATAATGGAATCCTCATACACTGATGGTGAGAATGTAAAATGGTGTCACTATGGAAAAGAGTTTGGCAGTTCCTAAAAAAGTTAAACACAGTGTTACCATATGCCTGACTATTCTACTCCTAGGAATAGAGAAAGGAAAATACATTTATATAAAAACTTGTACACCGGGCCGGGGAGATGGCTCAGAGCTTGAATAAGCACTTCCCTGGCAAGCGCAAGAGCCTGAGTTCAGTCCCCAGTTCTGCATAAATAAATAAATAAATCTTGTACACATGCATTCAGAGGAGTGTATTCATAATAGACAAAAGTAGAAATAAACCAAATGTACAGAGAAATGAAGAAAATTTGATATGCTCATACAATGAAATATTGTTTGACCCATAAGGAAGAATGAAGTACTATGCATGGTATAAGATGGATATACCTTGAAAATATTATGTTAAATGAAAGAAGCCAGTCAAAAAAGACCATATTATATAATTCTATTTATCAGAAATATCCAGAATAGGCAAATCAACAAAAACAAAAAGACTGGCCATTGAGTGGAAAGAGGGAAGGGATTATAAAATTTGATGTCAATGGCTAGAGTTTCTTTTTAGGGAGAAAACGAAAGTTCTATAATTAGACATAGTAATGATTATACAACTCTCTACTAAAAACCACTGAACCCTACATTTTGAAGGGGTGAGTTGTGTAGACAGAGTATGGCATCTGAATGCAAATAATGTTGCAACATAGAAGCCACTCTTCCAGCACAGAACTACACCTAGTCAGAGCCCAAAGAACAAGATGGCAACCAGCAGATTAGAGGGTGGGGGAGGCCAGACCTGAGCAGACTAAGCATGGATGATTCTCATGGTCACAGTAATTAACAGCAACTAAGTGGTATTTCAAGTACATGAGCAAGGAAGAGCTGAAGTCAAAACTCTCACATACAAGATAAACAAGCAAACAGAATTCAGAGTATTTAAAAATAGGTAAATACAAAGGTAAACCATTAGAACAAAAATAAGAACCTTCTTAAGTACCTATATCCCATCCAATTTTTATTCCCTTTTTTTTCAGTTTTTTTTTTTTTTGTTTGTTTTTGTTTTTTTGGTGGAACCAGGGATTGAACTCAGGCCTTTGCACTTCCAGGGAAGCACTTATTCCACTGAGCCATCTCCCTGGCCCCTCCCATCCGATTTTTAAATAAAAGAATGAAACAGACATCTCTCAAAAGAAAGAACAGGAGTCCAGGAGATGGCTCAGTGCAATAAATGCTTCCCTGGCAAGCTCAAGGACCTGAGTTCAATCCCCAGTTCTGCCAAAAAAAAAAAAAATCAGTCAAAAGAAAGAGTAACAAAAAAAAAAAAAAAAAAAAAAAAAAAAAAAAAAAAAAAAAAAAAAAAAAAAAAAAAAAAAAAAAAAAAAAAAAAAAAAAAAAAAAAAAAAAAAAAGAAAGAGTAATTGTAACAATCCATGTAACATCTCCAAAAAGAAAAAATAACATACAAATAGGTGACTTTACAGTCATTCTTTCAAGACAATATCAAGTGAATTAAAAATAACAGAAAATCTAAATGACATAGTCAATACATAATCAATACAATAAATCTTGTCATTTTTTATACTGGGTATTAAATCCAGGAATACTCTACCACTGGATCATAATCCAGTCCTTTTATGAGTCAGGGTCTAACTAAATTGCCCACATTGGCCTTGAAGTTGCCAACCTCCTTCCTCAGCCTCCCGAGTAGCTAAGGTTTATATATGTGTGTGCCACCATGCCCTGTTAATCTTACAGATATTTACATACACAAACTCTATGCTCTGGTGCTACTGTCTTCGCAAGTGACCATGCCATATTTACCAAAAATAATTATATTAGATCACAAAGAAAACATTAGTAATTTCCATAAGGTAGAAATATTACAAACTATCCTAACAACAACAACAAAAAAACCCTAAAAGGCACATCATCCTATAAATTTAAA
>PVKA01017493.1:17777-45764 GCA_004027165.1 Ctenomys sociabilis
AAAAAAAAAAAAAAAAAAAAAAAAAAAAAAAAAAAAAAAAAAAAAAAGCACTGATCAAAGGAAAACTCATTACACTAAACATATTTATCATTACAAATGGAAGAACAAGAGTAAGTAAATGAATTTCCAGGGTTAAAAATACAATTAAAAATAACTAAGTTGGGTGTGGTGACACACCTATAATCCGAGCACTTAAGAAGGCGAGGAAGGAAGATTGCCACAAGTTTGAGGCCAACCTGTGCTCCACAGTGAGTTCAAAACAAGCCTTGACTACTTAGCAAGACCTTGGCTCAGAAATCAAACCCAAACAAAGAAAAACAAAAACAAAGCAACAACCACAACAACAAAAAATAAAACCAAAAAAGTACATGGGAGAAGATAATAAAGACAAAAGTAAATGAAAAATGAGGAAGAAAGGTTTTAAATAAATGTAATTAATAATACAAATTTTTATAGTTTCATAGAAGCAAAATAATTACCATGTGCTTTTTTGTTTGGTAAGATAAAGCCCTCTACCACTGAGCCTTCTTCTTCTACACTATTTTCTTCATTAAGAAAACTGGGAGAAAGCACAAAAATAACAAATAAGAAATTATATAGAGGCCATAAACATCAAAATAGAAAAAAAAAGAGAAAGTATAAGATTACTTCCTAAATATCTACCAAATACACTTGAAAACCCAGATGAGAAGTGCATTTTTAAAAATAAAAATAAATATCCCAAAAATTTACCCATCAGAATTTAAAAGCTTAAACAAACTAATTTTCATTTAAGAAATATGTAGTTATTAAGGAAATATACCATTAGGCACAGAGTTTCATAGGGAACTCTATCAAACTTTCAAACACCAGATAGCTGCAATGTTCAGAGACGGTATGGTACAAGTACCACCAAGCCTATAGGAAAATCAGCCTTTAAAGGAAGATGAACTAGCAAAGGAGACACTTGGAAGAAGGATGTGACCCTCCAACAGAGTTAGAAACTACAGAAAGATAAATGCTGCATAGAGAGCAAATAAAAGTAATGAAAAGTTTCACCACACAGTCTGAGGACTAAGTAGGATGTCAAAAGGCTGAAAAAAAACTTTTTATTTTTTGGGAGGTACCAGAGATTGAACTCAGGATCCTGCACTTGCAAGGCTAGTGCTTATTCTACTGAGCTATTTCCCCAGCCTCCCCCCCCCAAAAAAAAAAAAAAAAAAACAAGTATTAACCACTTCTTCCAATACATTGGCTGGGAAAGAGAGGAGAAAGGGTGATTAGGAGTCTAGGGAAGAGGTTTTTAAATAGGACCAACTTAAAGAGGTTTATTCCTGATAAGGAGGACTATTTGCTTACCATTAGGGATCTAAAATAGAACAACAATCATAGTAGATATAAGTCAGATCCAATTACTGCAATATTTACTTTTATTTCTTAACTTATGACTATATAGTCCAAGTACATTCCAAGTAACATAGTCAGTTTCTCCCAACATTCTATATTTATATAGTATCTTCTTTACTGGTATAATGAGTTTTGTCAGTAGTCTCTTTCGATATTGTTAATTTAACAAACATTACTAAGTGCCAGTGACTGTTAAGGACTAGGAATATAAAGTTGGAAGAAACCTAGTTTCTTTCCCTGAGAAGCTAAGTCTCTGGTGGTTAACAATGATCACCCTTGGGCCAGGGAGATGGCTCAGTAGAATACCTTCCCTGGCAAGCACAAGGGTCTGAGTTCAATCCTGGTTCCACAAAAGCAAAACAAACAAAAAAATGATCACCCTAGTGCAATTACTTCCTAACTTTAGTAAGTGTTGTATAAATACTATCTCATTCAATCCCTCACAAGCTGGATTTATCCCCATCTCACAGGTAAAGAGACCAAGTGTCTACCCCATGTAAAGGACCTGAAACAGTCTAATATACTTCCCTACCTTGAAACACCTTCTTTCAGAAAAATGATCCCATGGAGTCTTCTCGGTCACTTGTTTAGATGCTTAGTCAGCGGAATTAGGCTTTACCATACTGTAGAGTAGTTGATATGCTGCACCACATTTAAAATCACCATCTAAATTTGGAAAGCAGTTTTTATGCCCTCTAGCTGCCTGGATAGTCTGTAGCCTGTAGCTGCCTGCACAAGGCCTATGTTTTATTTATTATGAGCTCAAGGACTATGTTTTATTTAGTTTTATATCTGCTCCTCTGAGTTTTACACACCTGTAAATATTGGTTCTTTTAACATTTGTGCAGATTCATCATTCACACAGTTTCATAACTTTGATCCTATTTTTCTCCTTTGTTTCTGTATGCCAGGAATTGAACCAAGGGCTTCCCACATGCCGAGCACACACTCATCACTGAGCTATTCCCGTAAGCTAGGACTACAGCATAAAACTTAAAACTTAAGTAAAATAGTATGGGGCACAGGGTATCATAGAACAGTTTTAAATTTTAAAATTCACTTCAAATTTTTATGAAACTCAAGATACTCCTGTGCTTTGACATTTTTATTAGAGAATATCATTAAGACAAAGTATGTTTAAATGTACTTTCCAAAAATAAATAAATGTACTTTCATAAATCTCTCATTTGACTCTTAAAATCACTGTATAAGATGAGTAAGACTAATATTATAATTCCTAGTTCAAAGTTGAGGAATAGTAGCTCAGGAAAGTTAAGTGATATGTTCAAGATAATCAGATATACTAGAATTTAAGAAGGTTTGAACTTCAAATCTCTTCTTCACTTAGATAATCTTTCTTTGCTAAATTATTAGAGTAAAAAGGAAAAGTTGCTATCTCATCTGATTTACTATCAATAAATAAGAAAGAAATATAGTAACCAGAGGATACTGGTATTTGGTTAGAGAAAACACAAGTCAAAAGTGTTCCCACAGAAATCCTTTAAATTTTACCTTTTGCTAGGATGTTGGGAAGGACACTTGTAAACTATTGGTAAGAATGCAAATAGCAAACGTTTTCCAGAGGGAAACTGAGCAATTCACATTTTAAATAAAAAACCTTTAGGAATATAATATGTCCAACAATCCCACAATATAGGAATGTTCATTAAAGAAATGTTCGTGGATATGAAGACTTTATACTTATCCAATAATGTTTTTAAGTAGTGGAAAAATGAGAATAACCAACTAAATTAATACAGTCACAGAATGACGTGCTATGTTGTTGGACAAAAAGTGGTTACAAAGAAAATCCACTTTAGAAAAATTCACGTATTCATCTTGGCATAGAAGACAAAGACTCAATGTGTATAACCACATTCACGTGGTTATCTGGAGTGGGCAGAGTGTATTTTTGTATATTTAAACTTTTTTGTATGTGAATGACTTACTAAATGTGTCTTACTATACAAATGCTTCTAATAAGATTTCTTGGGAAGACTGAAACTGCAGAGATTTCAAGTGAAAACTGTAGTAGCCATTTTTAAAAATAGCGTTAAAAAATAATTACTAGGGTTGGAAGTGTGGCTGAGTGAGTGGTAAAGCACTTACGTAGCATGCTCCAGGACCTGGATCCTTCGATTCACTGAGGGGAGAAGGGAATAAATAAGGCACTACTATACTACTACCTCTGAAATACCACTGAAAAGTAAAACATTCTAGAGCAGCATCCAACTGTAGTGTTGCTACTCTGGTAGCTGAGACAGAAGAATGGCTTGAACCCACAAATTCTATATCAGTTTAGACACCAAAGCGAGAATTAAAGCACTCTTAAGAATCCACAGCCTAACCTTTTTGAATTATTA
The DNA here is from genome assembly GCA_004027165.1 of Ctenomys sociabilis. Lineage (NCBI taxonomy): Eukaryota > Metazoa > Chordata > Mammalia > Rodentia > Ctenomyidae > Ctenomys > Ctenomys sociabilis. Next base: position 21,527 of record PVKA01017493.1, read on the forward strand.
TTTGGTTTGAACCAGTTCACATTTAGAAAACAATACTAAAAAAGCTGCCTTTTGGTAAAAATATGCCAGAGAGATTCCGATTTACACCCGTATAGTTTGTAATTTGATTCAAAAAAGAAAAGCAATCTCCTAAGAGGCAGCTTGAAAAGTGCCCAGAAAGGAAAATAAATAGGGGGATACATTTCTCTCTCATTTCTTTCAATCCCAACCTACTGACAGAGCAGTCCCTATAGTGGCCCAGTTTCCTAAATATATCCTAGAGAAGCACAGGAGACACCAGTTTTCAGGAGACGTTTCAAAAAAGACAAGTTTTACTTTGTAATGCAGGATCAAAAACAGTCCTCACTACTCGTTCTCAACGTTATCTGGAAAAGATGCCGCTGAGCGGCACAAGAGCCTCAGGAGGACAAAGCGGGAGCTCCTCGGCTCAGGTCCCGCGGGCGCATCCCGTGCCACCTCGGTAACAAGAACACCTTCCGGGACCCCCCTCCCCCCATCCTCACCACGAACGCTTGGGCCACGGGGACCAAACTCCCCGAAGGCAGGGAAGACTGGGATGGCATGAGCAGGTGCCCCACTCGCCGCGCCAGGAGGAAGTCCATCGTCCCTCGCGGTCAGAGGGACACACAGAAGCCATCAACCTGGAGCCGGAGTTGGGCCACCGCTCTACGGGAAGGGGCTGGCAGAAAATCTAAAAGGCGGCGGTCGTCAGGGATCTCGGTCCAGACCGCCGCATCCTCTCCACAGCCGCACCCGCCACACTGAGAACCGCCTCTCCCAGGCGACAGACACGCCCTACCCGTGGGTACGGGCCTCCTTACCCCACCCGCTCATCAGGGCAGCTTACTGGATCTGAAAGTCCTCGCCACCACCACCACCACCAGCCGCGTCGGTCTTGCCCCTCTCTCGGCAGCCGCCACCCACAGCAATGGGACCACAACTGCCTTGGTCAGGCTGCGAGACCCGGAACCAGTTCTTTCCGGAACCGCCTAGTCCCGCCCCCTCCGTGCCCCGCCCCTGCCGCGGCCTCTTGCTCCCACAGTGTTCCGACGACTCCAATACTCGCCCTGCGAGTAGGCCCCGCCCAGGCCCCTCCTGCCAGAGCGCCTGCTCCCTCTGCCGGCAGATCACACCACACTGGCTCTGTCCAGGGCGCCTGCTTTTCTCTGCCACAGTCCATCTAGAGCGCCTGCGCCTACTCCATCGCGTCTGCTGCAGGCAGGAGTGGGGGGGGGGAGTAGGGGGACGACGGCGTTCCAAACTTACTGTGGAAAGGGGTCCTGCTGGTTGAAGGGCAAGGACCTGAGATAGGGCCTTCAGCCAGGGACAGGGTATTGGTCGCCTGAGCCTTGCAACCTTGTGCAAGTAAACGCACCACAAGCTAGAGATAGCAGCTGAGCACAAGGACGTCCATATGGATGTGCACATGGATGAGCACATCCAGCCCTTACCTTGGCCCACCAAAGCTCTTCCAGAACCAGATCACCTGAACCTGCGTCGTGGACTCTCTCCCTGCCTATTCAGTCTAACCATTCCTCTAACCTTGAAACATTCCTCATGGCTGCTCAAAGGAAGCTTCTGCTGGGAAAACAAAACCTACCTTCTAGACTTCCCAAGTAGGTTAATGGTAGCCACACATCAGTACACTGAAATTCAAATTCAAAATCAAACTCTTTCTTCCCTGTCTCCTTCCCTTCCCATACTCCTTTCCCTCTCTCCATCCATCTGCTGGGGTCATGCAGGGAGGGACACATGTTAGGCAAATGCTCTGCCACCGAATTGTTTCCTCAACCCATGTATAGTACTGTTGATTTCTCTTTTCCCATACTTCTTATCCACAAGGCCCAGAGGTAGTATTTCCTCTTCAATCTTAGCACTTTCCCAAGTGATAGCTTTGATAGTCTTTGCAAAATATCTTTCTCAGGATCCACACCATCTGGTGGTATTAACTGTTACCTTCCTTGTTACTGTCACCCAGAATTTTAATTCATTTAGTAACAACCATGTTTATTCATACACAAATACTACAAAATACTGTATTAAGTGGTTAGCAATGTGGTAGTCCTTCTATCATGAGACTTACAATGAGGTAACATTAATCCAAGAATATCACCACAAATTAGTAATCTGATAATGAATAATGGCAGACTGATCTTCCCTGCCCATCACAAATGCAAGCTGACTTCTTAAATTATTTGTCTACTGTCTCTTTTCCTTGCTAAATTAGAGTCCCCAGAAAGGGGGGGGGCAATATCTAGTCTTGTTCTTTGCTCCAATCTCCATCCTTAGAATACATGGTATTCATTCCTAAATGAGTGGTTATAGAATGAATTAGCCCCTGCATTGGGGGAAAAATCTCATATTAGTTGCCTATCCTCCCAGATAGACGCTGAACTGAACAATAAAGGACGTATTAAATGCCCTTAGCAGAAGATTCAAAGCTATGCAAGGTCAGCAACATTTATGGTAAGAGAAACTATTTATGATTGGGAAACTTACAAATACAGATGAAAATTGTATAGACAAGCTTCTAGGTTGGAGTCTTCCTGATTCTCAAGGCAGGAGCTTTAAGCTGGTATGACCCAGAGCAAGCCCAGGCTCCAAATCAACTTTGGCTTTGGAGCCTGCCTCTTGCACTACCAGCCATGTGATTTTGGACAGGCAACACAGCCTAAAGTAAGCAGGTAACCCTGTCTATCTCAAAATGCATTTCTGAAGTTTAAGAGAGATGATGTATGTAAATCCCTTAACACAGTACCTAGAGAGCACAAGAGGGCTTCTCCAGGAAATGGACTCTGAGACCAATAAGCAAACACGAAGTGTATACAGAGTGCTTACAGGTATGAAGGAAGCTGGAGAAAAAACTTAGGCCTCAGGTGACACTACAAAGACCTCTGAAGCTGAGAGAGCCCTTTCTGAGTTGTCCCACTGTGATGCAAGCATCTCTGTACTTCCCACATTGAGAGGTTTAGCCTCGGTGAGGCAGTCTTTTTCAGCCAAGAGAAACTCCCAAAGAAAAACTTTACCAAAAGGCTTCAGAGATTGCACCTCTAGCATCTGGAAGGTCAAACACCTCAACCCTAAAGTGGACCTCTATCTGGGTGACATACCACAACATCCATGATTGATATGTACTAGCAATTGATGTGAACTTTAGAATCCACTTGTATAGCTATTTAAAATTTCACAAGTCTTGCTGAGGACTTGTTTTCCTCACTGTCAAATATAACTCGAGTGGCACATATGATTCCTCCTTCATAAGGTGGTTTGAGGATTAAATGTGCTAAACATGTGAAAGTGTTGGGCATGTACTATATTAGGGAGTTATTTTAAAACATGGATATGTAATAAAATTGAACTGGAATGGTAAAAAAAAACAAATATAACTCTTAATATATTGAATATGTGTCAAAAATGTATTTGGGTGGCTGGTGTGGCTTAGTGTCTGGGCAAGTGCTTAGCATACTCATAGCCCTGAGTTTGACCCCAACTGCAAAAACAAACCAAAAATAAATATATTTGACTCATAAAGGAGCAGGATGACAAAGCTGGTTCAGAAAATATGAGGAGTGACTGTTAAGCACATATATCTCAAAAGACACATGCAGATACATATATTAGTAGAAAAAGAATTCTGGCATAAGATTATAAATTTAGAAATGAAAGTTTTTATTGTCCTACAGGGACACTGTCTTTTCATTGGGCAAAAGAATCAACTTCAGCTTTTTTTGTACAAGTGAAACTCTTACTCCAAAGACTGGATTCTAACAAATATAATAAATTGTATATGCTTTGGGCCATCAAAAAAAGTGAGTCATGCAAATCACATCCTCTGACACTTAGTGAACCCTTAGGCTACCTTAAGACAGTGATCTGGTAGTTGTACTTTTTGTTTTACTCACATTCAGGATTTATTTATTTATTTATTTAGTACAGAGTCTGCAGGGTCTCACTACACACATTGGACTCATAATGATCCTCCTGCTTTCAGCCTCCCAAGAGTTGGGATTACAGGTGCGCACCACCATGCCCAGTCTCAATCACCATCTCAGTGTGCCTTGGGGGTGGGCCAGTATGGCTTGTTGGGCATCTGCCTAAGTAGGGGCTTTAGTCCATTGAGCCAGGCCTTAGGATAATTTCTTAACATCAGTAAACACTGAACACTTTCTACCAGCCATCTGGGGAATCATTACATAATGGTGGGCCCCTAAGAATCCTTCAGAAGGCCAGATATATCCAGCAAATGAAATTCTGTACTTCCATTGGCTAGCAAGATACAGTGTGTCCTTAAATCTATCTGGGTTCTGCAGTGACTGTAGTCAGGTGAACAGGTCTTATGCACATGTACTGTGTGTAACAGAGCCCTATCCTAGTTATTCCCTTTGTATGGATAACTTCCCTATTGCTTTCAAAGACAAGCCTAAAATGCGTGGGACTAGAAGTGATTCAGATTTTTATTTTTTCAAATTTGGGGATATTTAAACTTACATAATAAGATATTTTGGGGATTGGAAACAAGTCTAAAACATGAACCTCATTTGTCTCCTAAATACTTTATACTCATAGCTTGAAAGTAATTCTGTGTAATATTTTAATAGCTTTTTGCATGAAATGAAGTTTGAATGCTTTGGGCCATTGAAAAAAGCAAAGGTGTCATTATCTCAGTCAGCCATGTGGACAATCTATAGTTGTTCGGCACCATCATTCTTGACTACAAATTTATATACTATCAATAGCCACTCATTTTGTTATACTTATTCATGCATAAGTATTTAATAGTCAATTTGAAAGTTTGACCTAAGAACTAACTAGAAGACTAGTAAGGCACAGTTCTGGGTATGTCTGTGCTGTGTATGATTGATATGTAGGCCAGAAGACTGAAGGGGAAAGACCCACACCCAGATGTGGGTAGCATCAAGCAACAGGCTATGCTACCTGTCAAGCATTCACAGACACACCCAGAACTATGTTTTTGAAAGCTGATAAAACTGGAGGTGCCTGTCCAATTGATGGCAAAGACAAGAGCTTTTCCAAACAAGAACACTTTGTTCTTTCCCTTTTTTATTTCTACTCTGCCATTAATGCTCAATCTATATTAGACAAGTGTGATTAAATGACAAGTACAACCAACAGGGACTTGCTAACTCTAATTCTAAAAAGAAGTTAATCTATGAAAGTTTAATTCCTTGGAACTTTATTCCTTGTATGTTTGTGTTTCCTGCAGTAAGGTGAGATGGGAAAAGCCTGCCTTAGTAATTTCTTGGAAGTCAAGAAACCTGGTGGCTTTAAACATTTCCTTTAACTAAAGCAATCCCTGGGCACCAGTTAGAAGGATTACACTTTGGCATTTTCCAACTTCAGTAAGAAAGCCAGAGGATCTTATTCACTGAAAAGCTTGAAGGAGGTAGGGATGAGTCCCCCAAAGGTTAGGAATTTCAAAGCATTATAAATCATGGCTTTTCTTAATCTATGACTCTTATCAACACAGGAGGCCTATAGTGGGCACCTGCTAAGTAAGCCTGTTAGGCAGGTTTGTGTAGTGAACAAGAACACCACAAAACAGCCCACATTAATGAAGTTATATAAACATCACCCTATTAGGCCCATTGGAATGAGTACTGTACAATTTTCAAATCACATGCTGTTGCTTTCAGGTACCAGGAGAACTTGGTCTAATGACTGATAAAACCAGGCTCTGGAGCACGGGTAACAACCATTGAAGAAGCACAGACAGATGAAAATATTCTGGATTTAGTGACAGTTGCACAACTTTGTCAGTGAACTAAAGGCCACTCATTTGCATATCATTAAAAAGGTGAATTTTATGGCATATGAATTATCATTCAATAATTTAAAGCACATTAAGGGGCTGGCCAAATAACTCAGATGATTCAAGCTCCTGCCGGCCTCGCCACTGGGGCGCACTGAGACTACAATTAAGACTGGGCGTGGTGATGCTATGCCTGTAATCCCAGCTCTTGGGAGGCTGTAAACAGAAAGATTATTAAGAGTCCGATTTAGTAGTGAGACTCTGAACACACTGTAGACCCTTCCCTAAAAAAAAAAAAAAAAAGACATCAATACCACTAATCTTATTATACTAGAACTAAAGAGAAAATTGTTCATCTCCACAGATATAAAAAAGAAAGGAAGGAAAGAAGGAAGGAGAGAGAGAAAGAAAACATTAAGAACTAGGATTCCTCATGGAGGTCCTTCCCCTGTACTGATACAAACAGTAGCATATTTCTGATATTCTTAGGGGCAGATGAGTTTGTTAACTTCTCCTATGGGGACCAAGACTGGAGTCTTTTGTTTTTTAATTTAGTGCAGAGTCTACAGGGTCTCATTACATAGATCAGACTTGTAGTGATTCTCCTGTTTTCAGCGTCCCAAGTGCTGAGATTATAGGCTGCCACCACACCCAGTCTCAATCAACCCTCAGTGTGCCCCACAGGTAGGGCCTGCACAGCACTCTGGAGATTGAACCCCAGCCGCTGCACTCTGCTGAAGCAAGTACTTTAGTCCACTGAGCTATCTGGCTAGCCCAAGACTAGAGTCCTAAATTCAAAGTTAGCTCTGCCATATTCTAACTGAGTGTCCTTGAGGAAACTACCCTCTCATAATTACCTCCTGGCATGGAGAAGACTTGGAACCATCCCCTGTATGAGAAGAACTCAGGACACATGGTTACCAAAGCTGAAGCTCAGCAAGCAGAGGTCTACTGTTTTCCAGTATGTCCCGTCCTGAGGGAGGAGCACATCCTTGGGCACCAGACAGTTTTTGGAATTCACAGAAGCTGCCTCCAAGCCTTACATCTAAATTTTATCCCTGATTTAAATCTTGACAGCTATACCTTGGAGTCTGCTTTTTTTTTTTTTTTTTTTTTTTTGTATTTTATGGAAGGGTTTATACGGCATTCAGGATCTCACTACTAGATCAGACTTGTAATCCACCTGTTTACAGCCTCCCAAGTGCTGGGATTACAGGTGCCCACCACCACGCCCAGTCTCCATCACCATCTCAGCACGCCCAGGGGGCGGGGCCAGCATGGCAGGCCTGGGGATCAAACCCCTGGCCCCTGTGTCTGCCTAAGCAGGTGCTTTAGTCCACTGAGCTATTTGGCCAACCCTTGCTGTCTTTTCTTTTCTCTTTAATGCATTTGGATGTTGCAGGTTCTCACTATGCAGCTTGGACTCATGGTGATCCTCTTGCTTTCAGCCTCCCTAGCACTGGGATTACAGGTGTGTGCCACTATCCCCAGACTCTGCTGCTATCTTTTAATATTCTTACTGTGACTTCTGGGACCTTATTTACACTCCATTGGAGATGCTAAATTCAGCTGACTCTTAGGAGACAACAAGCCACCTACTACCTTTCCACATGGTTAACAACCAGTCTTCTCAAACATTAAATTCTTATGTATTTTGAATACTGGTATCTGTTCAAAGTCCTTTTCTCTATCAGAGTATACTGCATAATTTTAAATATTTTACTACTTGCTGAAGAAATTTTCTCTTTTAAAACTCATGTAAGTTTTCTCAGCTTTGTGTTTATGTGAATATACAATTCTTTCAAGTTATCAAAAAATCTCATTAGGACAAAGGTGCATCCTGCTACTGTTAACCTTCTTCACATGCATAGGTCTTTGCATTTTCATCTACTATAACAGCCTTCAGTCAAGTTTTACATGTAATGTTATTTTTTTAGTTTTGTTGAGATCTTTTTACCTGTTGAAAATATATAAAAGAACTGTTGATTTTTTGAATAGTTGCCTCTTCCTTGAAAATTATTCTAAAGATTTTTCAGTTGTTTCTCTCAGGTTCCCTGGGGGGTAAAAGAGTATCTGAAAAGGCTCCTGGTTTCTAAGAATTCTCATGTCATTTTTTGTTGTAATTGTCCTTCCCAAACAACGAGGAATGTAGGCCAACCCAGGCTGTGCCCCATGTATACCTATACAACACTGTAGACCTATACAACAAATTAGTGTCTTGTCACCAGCTCAGACTAAGATTCACTGGAGATTTGGGGAGCCTGAAGAGACAGAACTGTGAACTGGGTTAGACATCTTTATGCTCAGCTGCTCAGCTCAACTGCACATGGCAGTTGTCGGGGTCCAGCCTGCCCATTCTAGAAGCAGTGCTTGATTAGTCTGCCAGCACTCTCAGTATTGTACATTGACACCAAAATACATGTTAATGGCGAAGTGCCAGTAATGACCTTGGTTATGTAAGTTATTTACATCAGCCAGCATCGAATTTTGCTATAGAAGTTATTTGGGTACTAGAGATGCACCTGTGCTGGCATTCTGACAATTCATTGCCTTCCAGAACCCTTACCTTCAGTAACCACAGAAGTAGAACCACAGTACTACTATTGTACTTTTGTGTTTTCCTGCAATTATTTCTGTATGTTTCAAGTTTGTTTTTCAAATTTAGTTAATAAAAGCATTCGGCTAACAAATCTGTATATGCTATGAAACATTTCAGAATGTCCACAAATTAGCAATTCTTCTTGAGCCTGGTAACCAGCACTCATAATGATATAAACCATTCCTAATGCCCTGTCAAAGCCCTGTGTATAGAATTAGTTAAGTGTCCTCCTGTGTCCTGACTCTGCCAGCTCACAGGCCCTCAACTCAGAGATGGCAGCCCAGAAGCTACCATGAGGAGTCTAACTCTACTCACGTCTACCTGGCTCCTGAGCTGGGCTGGTACCTTTTCTAGGCAGCAGATGACAAGTCTGTGATTTAGATACAAAAATGCTAATCTGGATTTCACTTTCCTTGAAAATAAGGGCCAACATTCCTTTATAATATTTTTAAATGCCAACTGCCATGTGACGCACTCTCCTACATTAAACCAAGGTTAAATGTGTCTTAAGTAGCGATATACGTAACAAAGTACAGCAACATAGCATTACTCATAAATTCATCATGTTCTATGGACAGAGCATTACTTAAGCTTGCTTCTACAGTTGGCTCTACTTAGCAATGATGAGAGGAATTTCTAGTAAGTTTGACAGTGAAAGATCATCTGTGTTGGACTTTTTCATATGGTCCCACAGCTTTAAAAAACTTGGTTTAGCTCTAGCACAATTCGTTGATCTTACAAAGAAACAAATGAAAACATTACCAAGTCATCACTTCAGTGAAAATATATTTCACATTAAACAATGTATAAAGGCATCACCATGGTTGCATGGTACTGTGAGGTACAACGCTTCACATGCGCGCGCGCGCGCACACACACACACACACACACACACACACACAATAGGTGCCTATAGCAAAATAAAGCCATTAAAAATGGGCAGGCATTTTTTTTTTTGGTGGAACTGGGGATTGAACTCAGGCCCTTGTGCTTGCCAGGGAAGCGCTTATACCACTGAGCCATCTCCCTGGCCTCCAAAGGGCAGGTATTTTTAAAGTCAGGACATGCTGCCATTTTGTGTGCTTATAAGAAAAGGCATTTCCCCACAGTATTGATCAAGATCAATGTCACTGCATTATTAGAGGCATGTATTTTATTTAGTATATACACATACACAAACATACAGTTTTCATAACTAATAAAGTCTTAAACTGTAGCCTGCTTTAAAAGCACATGAATGAGATTACTATTGAGACTTACAAACCTCTCTCAACATTATGGTTCTCTCCAATCCCTTTATTACAAGTCAAAACAAAACTTCCAAAGAAAAGGTAATTTTAATCTGAAAGTCACATTCAATAACATAAAAAATAAGAAAACAGTATTGTGTGGCATAAAATGCTTGGTGTATACATTCTAGTGTCATTTTTCCCCATTCAGATATTTTTTTTTATGTTACAGTCTATTAAAGTGACATATTGGGACCAATTTTGGGTCCCTTTGTTTCACAGCACTATACTTTTTATTTGTGTCTGGTTTTAATATACTTGGGCAAATACAGGAAGAAACAAAGAAAACCCCCACAATCCAACAGAGAAACAAGAGCACACCCAAAACCAACAATCTGCTCATGACATACATTCAATGTCAATCAGTAGGAAAACCACATGATGGTTTGGAGGGAGTACAATGGCAAATTTGAAGGGGCAATATGAAGAGTCCTTGCTTGATTTAGTTGCCCATGCATATAATAAATATGTGTAAGAGAACAGAAATCACTATACACTGTTTAATACTTCCTTGTAAATCAAACTAATCAACCCCAAAGGAGTAATGTGGAGCAATGCATTTGCAGGTGGCAAAGCTTGAATGAAAAGACTTCCTGATAATATTTTCAAGAGAGAAAGCCTAGAGGGGGAGAAGCTCCTGAGTTGCTTCTCCTTTTAAACAAAGGAAAGGAGATATGTGGTCCAGACTGAGGACATGTTCAACTAGAGTTCAGCAAATGCCTAGAATATTTATAGAAGACATCTAAGTGCTTATGGGCTCTGAGGCCAGGACAGAGGCCGGCCACAAAGTAGACTTCCAAGGCAGCATCACTCAGGTTACTTAGAGGATAACAATAGGCAAAGACAGACAGTGCTTTAGTGACAGCTGAAGCTCCTAAATAGAACCATAAAACAAAACTTTGCTAAAGCCCAAGGTGAAAGTCTCAAGGTTTCTACCAAGAGAGGACAGTGTTTAACACCCTACCAAGGAATAGTTATGCTCCAGTCTAATAATTTGGAATCCAGAAGTTAAAGGTGATAGAAATTTCTTCAGATGACTGGCAGCTGACATTTGGCTACCAGCAGCTTCACGGGTGCGTCAAACACCACCTGTGTCAATTCAAACACAAAATCACATGAGATCAGTAAAGAAGGATTTGCACTTGATAATTAAAATTTCCTTGGCTCATACAGTGTTTTCCAATAAAACTATTGAAGTATTTTGCACAGTACCATCCTTTCAGATGAGTTAAAATTTTTCCTTGTGTGAGACTTTTCTAAAATCTTCAGATATGGTGTTGTTTTTTACCTTTCACGAAAAATGATCCTCTTATATTTGGAAATCTGGCCTTCTAGACAGAAAGCAGTTTTGGAAGAGACACACAAGGAGCAGTGAGGGTATAAGGGGATGGCTGTCCACTGAATCTCCTTTGCATCCAAACCTACAAATAATTGTCTCAAGAGTTCCCTTGTTTCCATCCACTGTGACAACAAAACCTACCAACATATGTCTAAACACTCTATAGTGGGGATGGTACCACCTTGGGTTGAAAATGATTTGAGAACTAAACCATAAAGCATAAAAATGTAAAAGCTGTATGAATAAAGTGATAGAGTCAAGTTCTTTTTGGATAGGGATTTTACATTTTGTTTAGGGATGTGGGGCATAAATTAGAGGACTCAGATGTTCCCTAAGTTTCGTGGATTTTTTTGGCTCTTATTGGGTAGTAAGATAAGTGAACTGAAGGGGAGTGAATTAAGTCTAGGTAAGCTAAGAACAAAAATAATATTTTAATAAATACAAAGCCATACAATTGTCAGGGAAACAGACTGCCAAAGTGAATTATAGTGTTTTAACCTGTTTATGTGCAGCATTCCATTTTTAGAACACATATAACAACAATGGAAAATAATAGAAACTTTCTCTTCAAATTTCTGGCCCTTGAATCTACAGAGTAAGGTACAGGATTACAAGATAAACCCTGAGGGGACTTCACTAACCTCATCAAAAATCAAAGCTACATCTTTTGGTATATAGCTCTTGATCTATCTCAGTCTTAACCATCCAGCAGAAAAGTATAAAAATGAGGTATTTTACGTGGGGCCATAATAATAAGTTGAGCTGTAAATGGCTATAGTCAACGTCTTCAGATAACTCACTATTATTGTGGAATGCTGCACTGTGTTGGATTGTGTCGCCGGCTTCAGGCACCTAAATTGGTTTAATGACAATGGAGTGCTCATTTTTGACAGTTCTACACAAAAAAGGGGGTATACAAAGGAAGAATTATGATGTGTGTGTATCAACAGTACAGTTAGGATAAATATGCTGTGCTTCTGCATAATTCTATGAGAAGCAAGATTTGCACTAACAGTGGCTAGACAAGGTATTATTTCAGCTTCTATCACTATGGACAGACACTGGGGAGATAACAAGGTAAAGGATGTTAATTGTTGAATCTGTGATATAAATAAGCTGTAGAGAAATAAGATAAGTATATAGCCACACACTCTTACTTCACTGATCAGAGACATCTGCTATAATAATGCCTGTAAGTATATCATGTATGCACCTTGTACGACACCAAAACATTACGAGAACATTTTGTGATGTATTAATTTATTGAATCTGTCCTGTTAATTTGTATTGAAACTGTCTTATTGCTATTTGTTCTTCAATGAAAATAATAATAATAAAAAAAATTTGGCCCTTTAATTTTTCTAGGTAACATATATGAATTTCATGCAAAAGCTTTTAAAAACTGCAACATTCCATATAAATAAGTTAAGTATGCCAGAAAGCTGCTATTCTGAAGGAGGGATGTAGCACAGAAGTAACCTGTCATGTGTTTCCTTTCATGTGTCAAAGGACTGCAGGTGTTTTCCTGAAAACTGGGACAAAGGGACTCTAAAAATTCAATGACCACAGGCAAGAGCTAATATCAAGTAGAAATAAGTAAACACAGAGACTTCAGCTGTGTGGCCTCTCTGATCTATTACTTCATTTGAGAAGTAAAATGGTTGGACTAATGTATCTGAAAGTTTACACTGGGCTCGGGAGACTTCTCAGTGGCATAAGCGCCTGACTGGCATGTGCATGGTCCCGAGTTCGATCCCCGAAAAAAAAAAAGAGGAAAGAAAAAGAAAGTTTACCTTGATTTAATAGAGTTATTTTATATGTTTCTTGGTCTGTTAGTGTGCTTGTTAATCTATGTTTATGATTATTAACCTGATAAAGACAAATCTGATTCTGATAAAAAGGCTGGATTAAATCATTTCAAGCACTGAACTTCTAAATAAGAGAAGTGGAACATCATAAAAATCCAGTGATAGAGAATGATTAGAAATACAAAAATGTTTTCATGAGTCTATCATGACAGGAACTATAGAAATTACTAAGTTATGAAAAGATTTGGTGATAGATCCAAATTATGTTATTACTCAAAGACAAATCACAAAACGAAGTAAATAAAATGTAGAAATGTGTGTACCTTCGTGCACATAACGACAGAGTATATATAACCTGTTTTCTTAAATGAGGGGGAGGGCTAGGGATAAAGCGCAGTGGTAGATGATGTGTTTAGCATGTGTAAATCAGAGAGAGAGAGACAGAGACAGAGACAGAGACAGAGAGGGAGTAGTTTTACTAACACTCCTTTGCAGCACTATGAGAACATTCTATCCTTGTCCCTGATAAAGGTACTACTTAAAATGGGCCATTGATCCTTTAGCCAATGCTTCTCAGCCTTCACACTCATACTCCCAAACATTAGAGGCAAGCTAGACAGGGCATGACACTGATGAATGCGTATGAAAAAAGTACTTGAAATCCACTTCAGCTCTTGTGTGTTCTTAAAAAAACTTATTTGTATTTGCATTCTTTCAGATAAAACTTGCCATCTGGGAGCTGAGTGATGTTTGTTTTATGGTCGCATACCCTATTTGGAGAGCTACAAATTTAGAGTATCACTGAAAGACTTTACCTTTTTTTAAAGGGATGTTGCATTTATCAACAGAAGGTGTTCAGAGTAGTTTCTTGGCCAGGACTGTTAAAGCCTTCAATAAGGTTTTTGTTACAATCATCCAGGCTGAGATTTTCACTGGATCTCTTAGGGAACGTTGGGGGACCAGTGAAGTCTAACAGATCTTGAAGTGCTCGAGCATGACCAGTTTGGTCCAGAGACATTCCAGGAATCATTTCACTCACGGGTGAAAATTCTGGGATGGAGATCAACTCTTCTTTGGAAACAGGACTAGAGAAATGGAGATAGGAAGAGACAGAAGGAGAAGGAAAGATGAGAGAACATGACAATATGTTAATGTGCCTTGTTCTATTTATAATATTTTGTTACACTGCTCTTCTAGAGAAGATGGATTTAGAGACAGAGTTTGGATTTAATACAGAATAAAAATCACAAAGAAGTTTAAATCTAAGAACTGGTAGACATAAGCCCTTAGGGAATTAAACTGGGCAGGGCTGTGAAGGCCAAGTTTACATTGTCCAATGGGTGAAAGGAAAAAAAAGCTACATGAATAACAAGCACTTTAGAGGCAAGGCGCTTCTAGAATTTTCAAAATGGGACATTAAAACAGATAGAAAAGACACAAGTTCAAAGCTAAATGAGGAAGGGCCCTAGTTAACGCTGTTCTTTAGTAACTCTGGTACTGCCTTTCTAGCAGTGCTGTCCTGGCTAAGCTGCTTTTCCTGCCTCTGGCCTTAGTCTTCTTACAGTCTGCTCTTCTAAAATGGGAAGAACAGTCATTTCTCCCTCCCAGGTCTCCCATGACTGTGAATGTAACCATTCATACCAACCCACCTGAATGCTCAGTTAAGGCTAGACTAGGAAGGGGACCATTAAAAAGGACCCTATCCATTTAATTACCTGTAGAGCCAATTTCATCCACTGTCACCTCTCTGCTGCCAGGTTTCAAATCTACCCAGCTCTGCCTATCAAAGCCTCAAAGTTATTCCATCATCCCCATTTACATGGAAGGAGTTTCACTATTGCATGTTATACACCAAGCCAATTCAGGCCCAGAAGAGTGGTGGGCTGGGAAACAGGCCTGTTTCCAGGAATCTCTTAATAACCAGAGTAAGGCTGATTTATTTTTCTAAAGATCTCAGAGAACAATCTAGAAAAGCCAGTTGAACTAAAGCATCTCAGGTGGCCCACCTCCCTCATACCTGAATCCAGTTAAAGGCAAGTAGTTAAATTAACACCACTTTTGATGTTTGAAGCATTCGCAAAATGCCTGGTTAAGCAGAAACACCCTATCCCATCATTATTTTTCCCCATGTCAACCCCCAGGTTTAACATACTCCTGCCAGGTTGAGTCACTGGTGAAACATGCACTGTCTTACCTGGTAGTTTGTACCACTGGTGGTTCAAATGGATTTGATCACTTTTTTTTTGCCTTTTTGAGACAGGGTCTCACTGTGCAGTTCAGGCTGGCCTTAAGCTCACTTTGTAGCTCAGGCTGGTCTCGAACTCACAACAATCCTCCTGCCTCAGCCTCCCAAGTGCTGGAATTACAGGCATGCGCCACCACGCCCGGCGATTTGATCACTTTTATCAGTCTTTTTACCAATAAAATAAATAAAATGGGAGAACTGCAGGCCTGCTGCACTAGAGAGACCTTTCCCAGTGTTCTCAACTCCTGCCCTGTGGCCCCAGACCTAGCACAGCCTGTCTGGTGAATGAGAACATCCACTAGCCTTTTGGGAGCCCAGAAGACCTGCGAGAGCCCAGGCCTGGTGAGTGTGTGAGAGAGGTTCTGTGCTCTCTTGCCCACATACACCTCCACACCCAGCGCAGGCCTGACATATGGGCCTGGGGAGAAACTCTGAGGCTGAAGTCCTTGCACTGAGATTAGGGTCAAAATCACACAGCTAATCCAGAAGCAGAGCATCTTATCAAAGGAGCACAACATGCTCACCTCCAAGGACAGCAACAGGAAGGAGTGAGCACAGCAGCCAGACCCAAGCCAGGGAAAACTACATGAACTAGAACTTGGTGTAACAATACCCTAATTTCATAAGGTGCTAAGGTTAGAAGTGCACCAAAACTCTACACCAAAAGTCATGATAAAAACAAGGAGCCAAATGCAATCTCAGGCCTCCAGTCCACCAATGATAAGTGCAGAGGACACTAACACAACTAAAATGAATGAATTAAGAGAGTCTGTAGCAAGGAAACAACAGCAGAAAAGTACAGAGGAATACAGACCAGAATTAATGCCCGAAAGAAAAAAAGAAATTTTTGAATACATAGCATCAGAAGTAAAGAATCAAATCCAGAAACATATGGGGGAAACCCAATGCCCGCACAGAACAAGCTATTCCAGTGGAAACATATGAATTAACAACATCTCAGGCAAACAAACAACAGCAAAAGGGTAAAGAGGAACTCAAAGCAGAAATAATTTCCAAAATAAAAAAAGAAATCTTTGAAATCATAACATCTGCAGTAGAGAATCAATTCTGGAAATATATGGAGGAAACCCAATTTGGAAAAAATTCTGCAGTAAAAGAATTGATAACTACCTCTAAAGAAGAAATTGACAAAATATAGAGGAGTTTAGAAATATGATGGATTCCTTGAATGACCAATACAGGAAAGAAAGAGATTGAATGAAGCAGAGTGAGAGATATAGAAGAACTTAAAATCTCAATCACGAGTTTACAAAACTGTTTGAGTGAAAGTGAAGACAGAGTCTCAGATCTTGAAGACGCTGGTGCAGCTAATGAAAGGTGAGAAAAGATCCATTAAAAACAACTAGGATGCAGGAAAAAATAATCCATCACATGGAAGATGATACCAAGATGAACAATGTGAGAATAATAGGCATCAATGAGAAAGAAGGAGTCAACACAAATGATATTAAAAGAATATGGGCAGAAGTAATAGCAGAAAACTTCCCAAATATGAGGAAACAATCTAACATTCAGATAACTGAAGCATATAGAACACCAAATAATTTCAACCCAACTAAAAACACATGGAGACATATAATAGTCAAGATCCCAGAAATCCAACACAACAATACTATACTGAAAGCTGCCAAAGAAGCAGATCACATTCAAAGGAAAACATATCAGAATTATGGCCTCCTCATAAACCATGAAAGCAAAGAGAGCATGGAGCAGAGTACTTCAAGTCCTCTATGAAAAGAAAGTCCAGCCCAGACTACTATACCCTGCAAAACTCTCTTTCAAACTTGATGGAGAAGTGAAATACTTCAATGACAAAGAAAAACTAAAGAATTTCATGAAGACAAAGCAATCCTTACACAGGGTACTGAAAGATGTTCTAGAGAGGGACCACAATGACCAGAACTCCACGAATGAGAACAGAAAAAACCCACTAACTAGGGCAAACAACTAAACACAGGACAAAAAGGAGTAAATGACAGCAGGTAAATAACATGACAATCATAAGTTGATATATTTCAATTATAACCATCGATGTAAATAGATTCAATTCACCAATAAAGAGTAATAGACTGGCACAGTGGATTAGGAAGCAAAATCCAACAATATGCTGTATACAAGAAACACACTTAACTCAAAAGGATATTCATAGGCTTAAAGTCAAAGGATGGAAAACAATACTACATGCCCCAGCACCTCAGAAAAAAAGTAGGGGAAGCAATATTGTTCTCAGACATTCTCAACTTCAAAGCAAGAATGATCAAACGAAATGAAGAAGGACACTATATACTGGTTAGGGGAAGAATTCAACAGGAAGAGGTTAACACTCATAAATATGTATGCACCAAACACAGGAGCACCCAACTATGTAAAACAAATCTTAATGGACAGGAAAAACTAATATCCAATACCACAGTCTTAACAAGAGACCTAAATACCCTCTTATCCCACAAAGACAGGTCAACTAGACAAAAAATTAGCAAAGAAGTAGTAGAAATGAACCAGAACCTGGAACAAATGGACTTGGTGGACATATACAGAGTGTTCCACCCAACCACAGCTGAATACACATTTTGTCCAGCTGCACATGGGTCATTTTCCAAAACACACCACATAGGTCATGCTTAAGTATATGCAAGAAAACAAAAATAACCCGTGTATTAATTGACCACAGTGCAATGAAACTGGAAATAAATGACAAAAGAAACCAGCAAAAGCCCCTAAATACATGGAAATTAAACAATACCCTACTCAGCAATCAATGGGTGACAGATGAAATTAAACAAGAAATTCAACAATATCTACAATTCAACGAGAATTCAACCACAACTTATCGGAATTTATGGGATGCAATGAAAGCAGTTCTCTGAGGGAAGTTCACAGCTATGAAATCAAATATTAGGAAAACAGAAGAGGAACAAATAAACACCCTAATGCTGTACCATCAACATCTAGAAAAGGAAGAGCAAATGAAACACAGAGCCCAAAGAAGAGAAGAAATTATAAAGATCAGAGCAGAAATTAATTCAATTGAGATGAAGCAAACAGTTCAAAGAATCAATGAATCAAAAAGCTCGTTCTTTGAAAAACTAAATAAAATTGATAAGCCACTAGCTAACCTCATCAGAAAAAGGAAAGAAAAAATTCAAATACAAGCAATAAGGAATGAAAAGGGTGTAATCACCACAGACCCAGTGAAAATTCAGAAGATTATCAATAGCTATTGTGAGAATCTTTACACTCACAGAATTGAAGACACATGAGATGGGCAGATTCCTAGAAAGGTACAAATTCCCAAAACTGAATCAAGAAGACATAACAACTCTCAATAAACGAGTAACAGCCAACAAAATACAAAATGTAATAAAAAAGCTTGCCGACAAAGAAAAGTCCAGGTCCTGGTGGATTCACAGCTGAATTCTACAAGAAATTTATAGACGATATAATCCCTCTACTCCAGAAACACTTTAATGAAATTGAAAATGAAATAGTCCTCCCAAAATCATGCCTAGAGACAAATATTATACTGATACCAAAACCAGGGAAAGACACAAGCAGAAAGGAGAACTACGGCCAATGTCCCTCATGAACATAGATGCAAAAATACCCAATAAAATCCTGGCAAGCAGAATACAGCAAATCATCAAGAACATCAGACAGCCCCGCCCATGCTCGCCCAGCCCTAGGGACCTCCCAAGACAGTGCAGCCCACTCCAGCAGCCTGCCCATGTCACCCAGCCAGAGACCGGCCTGAGACAGCAGCTGACTCCAGCGGCCTCCTGGATCTTGCCCCAAGCTCTCCCAGTGAGTGAGAATTTGCACAACTCACCAGGCTTCCCAGATCAGTGAGTGTGTGGGAACCAACAGAGGGGAACCAAAGGAGCTGCAGCAGAAAAGTAACTGAACACAACAGCTAGATGCAGGATAGACATACCTGGATAATCTCAAACTTAATAGACTGGCACCCGAATCTAATAACAAGCTGGTTACAGCTGCACCAAAGCTCTACACCAAAGGTCAAAGGTCAGTGCTATACAAAATGACAAAGAGAACGGGAAAAATGCAATCCCAGACCTTGAGTCCACCAGTAAGGGCAGAGGACACTAGCTCAGCTGCAATGAATGAATTAACAGATACAGCACCAAAGGAACAACAGCAGAAAGCTATAGAGGAAATAAAATGAGAAGTAATTCTGCAAATTAAAAATGAAATATCTGAATACATAGTATCTGAAATAAAAAATGAATTCCAGAAACATTTGGTGGAAAGACTATGCTCACCCAGAACAAGTGCACAGAGCACTATTCCAGCTGAAACGTATGAATTAACAGCATCTGAATCAAAGAAACAACAGCAGAAAGATCATGAGGAACTCAAAGCAGAAATAAGTTCTGAAATCAAAAAAGAATTCTTTGAAAAAAAAGAATTCTTTGAAATCATAGCATCTGAAATACAGAAACAAGTCCAGAAATATACAGAGGAAACCCAACTTGGAAAAAACACTGCAGAAAAAGAATTAATAACTACCTCTAAAGAAGACATGGATAAAAAAATTGAGATCAGAAATATGATGGATTCCTTGAACGAGCAATACAGAAAATAGAACACATGAAACAGTCAAAGAGATAAGAAGAACTAAAAATAGCAATCATGAGTCTACAAAATCATCTCAGTGAAAGCAAAGACAGAGTTTCAGATCTTAGTGAAAAGGTGAGAAAGAATCTCTTAAAAACAACGAGAATGCAGGAAAAAATAATCCATCACCTGCAAGATGATGCCAGGATGAACTATCTGAGAATAACTGGTATCAAAGAGAATGAAGGAGTCAATATAAAAGACATAAAAAGAATTTGGGGAGAAATAATCAGAGAAAACTTCCCAAATATGAGGAAACAATCCAACAATCAGGTCACCGAAGTATACAGAACACCAAATAACTTAAACCCAAGTAGAAACACACCGAGACATATAAAAGTTAAGATCCCAGAAATCCAACACAAAAATAACATACTGAAAGCTGCTAGAGAGAAGAAGTAGCTCACATTCAAAGGAAAACCCATCAGAATTACAGCCGACTTCTACACACAAACAATGAAGGCAAGGAGAGCATGGAGCAGAGTTCTTCAAGTCCTACCTGAAAATAAATTCCAGCCAAGGCTATTATACCCTGCAAAACTCTCTCTCAAGTTTGATGGAGAAGTGAAATACTTCCATGACAAAGAACAACAAAAGAATTTCATGATAACAAAGCCATCCCTTCACAGGCTGGTGAAACATGTTCTAGAGAGAGACCACAATGACCAGAACTGCATGAATGAGAATGGAAGGAACCCAGTAACAGAACAGATAATTAAACACAGATTACAAAGGAGTAAACATCACCAGATAAATATCATGACAAACATAAGTCAGCAAATTTCAATTATAGCCATCAATGTAAACTGACTGAATTCTCCAATTAAGAGAAATAGACTGGCACAGTGGATCAGGAAACAAAATCCAACATTATGCTGTATACAAGAAACACACTTAACTCAAAAGGACATTCACAGGCTCAAAGTCAAAGGATGGAAAACAATACTACATGCCCCAGCACCTCAGAAAAAAGCAGGAGTAACAATTCTGTTCTCAGACAGTCTCAACTTCAAACCAAGAATGATCAAACGACACAAAGAAGGCCACTATATATTGGTCAGGGGAAAAATTCAAGAGCAAGAAGTAACACTCATAAATATCTATGCACCACACACAGGAGCACCCAACTACATAAGACAAATCTTAATGGACATGACAAACCTAATATCTAAGACCACACATAACAGGAGTCCTTAACACACCCTTATCTCAAAAAGATAGATCAACCAGACAAAAAATTAGCAAGGAAGTAGCAGAACTGAATCAGAGCTTGGAACAAATGGACCTGGTGGACATATACAGAGTATTCCACCCAACCATAGCTGAATACACATTTTTTTTCAGCTGCACACGGGTCATTTTCAAAAATAGACCACATACTAGTCCAGAGGTCATGCCTAAGTATATGCAAGAAAATAGAAATTATCCCATGCATACTATCTGACCACAATGCAATGGAATTGGAAATAAATGACAAAAGAAACCAGAAAAACCCACTAAATTCATTGAAACTAAACAACACCCTACTCTGCAATCAATGGGTTGCAGAAGAAATTCAACAATATCTACAATTCAATGAAAATTCAAGTACAACTTACCGGAATTTATGTCATGTGATGAATGCAGTTCTTAGAGGGAAAATCATAGCTATGAACTCACACATTAGGAAAACAGAAAGGGAACAAATTAGCACCCTAATATTGCACCTCTGACAACTAGAAAATGAAGAGCAAACAAAACCCAGAGCACAAAGACGGGAAGAAATCATAAAGATTAGAGCAGAAATGTACTCAATTGAGATGAAAAAAACAGTTCAAAGAATCCACAAAACAAAAAGCTGGTTCTTTGAAAAACTAAATATAGTTGATAAGCCTCTTGCCAACTTCATCAAAAAGAGGCAAAAGAAAATTCAAGTACAAGCGATAAGGAATGAAAAGGGTGAAAGCACCACAGACCCACTGGAAATTCAGAAGATTATTCATAGTTACTTCTAGAATCTTTACGCTCACAGAATAGAAGACACAGAAGAAATGGACACATTCCTTGAAAGGTACGAATTACCAAAACTGAATCAAGAAGATATTACAACTCTCAATAAGCCGGTAACAGAAAATGAAATACGAAACGTAATAATAAGCCTACCGACAAAGAAAAGTCCAGGTCCTGATGGATTCACAGCTGAATTCTACAAGAAATTTATAGGAGATATAATCCCCACACTCCACAAACACTTCCATGAAGTTGAAAAGGAAAAAGTCCTCTCAAAATCATTTCTGGAGGCAAGTATAATACTCATTCCAAAACCAGGGAAAGACACAACCAAAAAGGAGAACTACAGGCCAATCTCCCTCATGAACATAGATGCAAAAATACTCAACAAAATCCTGGCAAACAGAATACAGCAAATCATCAAGAAGATCATACACCATGACCAGGTAGGATTCATGCCAGGGATGCAAGGATGGTTCAATATTTGAAAATCTATAAATGCAATACACTATATTAATAGACTGAAATCTGAAAACCACATGATCATCTCAATTGATGCAGAGAAAGCCTTTGACAAAGTCCAGCACTCATTCATATTGAAGGTCCTTCAGAAAATTGGAATACATGGCCTCTATTTTAACTTGATAAAAGCCATCTATAACAACCCAAAAGCTCATATAATCCTAAATGGCGAAAAACTAAAATATTTTACTTTTAAATCAGGTACAAGACAAGGATGTCCTCTATCACCCCTCCTATTCAATATAGTCTTGGAATCCTTAGCAACAGCTATTAGAGAAGAGGAAGAAATAAAGGGAATAAGAATAGGTAAAGAAGAAGTTAAATTATCACTACTTGCAGATGACATGATACTTTATTTGGAAGACTCAAAAAATTCCACCTAGAAACTACTAGAAATGATAGGGAAATTCAGTAGCATAGCAGGATACAAAATCAATACTCAAAAGTCAATAGCATTCCTCTACACAGATAACAAGTACACTGAAAGGGAAACAATAGAAACAATACCTTTTACAATAGCACCACGGAAAATGAAATACCTTGGGATTCACTTAACCAAGGAAGTCAAAGATCTTTTCACAGAAAATTACAACACCCTGAGAAAAGAGATTATAGAGGATTTCAGAAAATGGAAAGATATTCCATGCTCCTGGATAGGAAGAACCAACATCGTGAAGATGGCCATACTCCCAAAATTGCTGTACAGATTTAATGCAATCCCTACCAAACTGCCACCAACGTACCTCCCAGACATAGAGAAATCATTTCTAAAATTTATTTGGAACCACAAACGACCTAGAATAACACAGGCAATCTTGGCCAATAAAGACAAGGCAGGAGGCATCACAATTCCTGACTTGAAATTATACTACAAAGTCACTGTGATAAAATCAACATGGTATTGGCAACAAAACAGACCCGAGGATCAGTGGAATAGATTCGAAGATGCAGAGATGTCTACAATCACACTCAGCCATCTGATCTTTGACAAAGGGGCTAAAGAAGCTCACTGGAAGAAAGATAGCCTCTGTAACAAATGGTGCTGGAAAACATGGCTTTGTACATGCCAAAAACTAAAACTTGACACAGCCCTATCACCATGGACTAAGTTAAAATCAAAATGGATTAAAGATCTAAACATTAAAACAGAAACACTCAATCTCCTGGAAGAGAAAGTAGGAGGAACTCTTGAAGACATAGGGGTAGGTAAAGAGTTCATGAACAAATATATATTCGCACGGAAGCTCTTGAAAGAATCAATAACGGGGATCAGCTCTTCTTAAGGAGCTTCTGCGTGTCAAAAGAAATTGTCAACAGAGTGAAAAGACAACCCATACACTTTGAAAAAATCCTAACTAATAAGCAATCAGACAGAGGACTACTATCTAGAATATATAAAGAACTAAGATATAACAGGGCCCTCAAATTTAAAGACCCAATTCAGAAATGGGCATCTGAGATGAATACACACTTCTCAGAGGACGAAATTAAAGAAGCGAATAAATATATGAAAAAATGCTCCAAATCACTAGTCATCTGTGAAATGCAAATAAAAACACTGAGATATCATCTCACTCCAGAAAGAATGGCTATCATAAGGAAATCAACCAACAACAAATGTTGGAGAGGTTGTGGGGAAAAGGGAACACTTCTCCACTGCTGGTGGGAATGTAGACTGGTACAACCATTGTGGAGGTCAGTGTGGAGATTCCTCAAAAGAGTAGGACTAGAAATCCCATTCAAGCCGGCTGTCCCCCTACTGGGAATTTTCCCAAAGGATCTGGGTACATTGTGTACCTATATGTGTACCTATGTTTATAGTAGGGCAATGTGTGATAGCAAAATCTTGGAAACAACCAAGATGTCCATCACATGAGGAATGGTTGAAAAAGATGTGGTATTTCTATATAATGGAGTATTACTCAGCTATTAAGAATGATAAGTTTGAAGCATTTATACTGAAGTGGATGCCACTTGAACATATACTCATAAGTGAAATAAACCAGACACACATGTGTAAATAT
>PVKA01017494.1:0-45595 GCA_004027165.1 Ctenomys sociabilis
TGGAGCGGCGGAGCAGCCGGGAGCAGCCGGGAGCGGCCGGGAGCGGCCGGGAGCGGCGCGGAGCGGCGGAGCAGCCCTGGCCGGGAGCAGCCAAGCGTCTCTCCTCTTTCGATTTCTTTATTCGTCCTGCTGCTCCTCAAGATGACCCGTTACTGATGCCCGGTGGAGGAAACCCGGACGAGCCGTGCAAAGCTGGCCGAGACACGCCGCACTAAACAGGGAGAGGAGAACGAAACCCCTCTGCCCGCCGCGGCCCCAAGAAGCCGACCTATAAAGAGCAAGCACGCGTTACGTCACCGGGTGGGCGTGGCGGACGCGGCGGCGGGGGTGGCGGGGGCGAAGCGGGGGCGGCGGGGGCGGGGCGGGGACTCGGGGAGGGGGCGCGCGGGGGTGGAGGGAAGCGCGGAGGGGCGGAAAGAGCCCGGGAGTCTGCGCCGCCGGGCGGAAGCGCTTACAGTAACCGCGCGCCGGGCAGCAGCTACGCAATTCTGCTGCGCGGTCTCGTCTTCTATTTTCGCGAATACTGCTTCAGAGCATTTATTTATTTTTATTTTTTGTATTTTAGGGAAGGGTCGACAGAGTGTTCAGGGTCCCACTCCTAGATCGGACTGGTAGTAATCCGCCTATTTATAGCCTCCCAAGAGTTGGGATTACCGGCGCGCGTCACCATGCCCAGTCAGAACCTTTAGTTTTAAAAGATATGAAGGTTCCAAGAAAGCTGTAAGCGGCTAGTAAGATTGCTCGGCGGTCTGAGCGCCTGCCTGGCAAGCGCAAGGACAGTTCCACTCCAGCACCACCGGCCGTGCCGACCCCGGCCCCAGAATTCCTTGCAGTCCCCCGAAACCGGCTTGGTGACGCATGCCTGGAATCTCAGCTATGCGGAGGTGGAGACTGGAGGATCCCTACGAGTCTGAACTGCATAGCGAGAGCCTGTACCAAATAAATGAATAAAAAAAAATTAAAAGCTGTAAGGGACCGGGCGTAGTGGCGCATACCCGTAACCCCAGCAATCCGAAGGTTGCAGCAGGAGGACCGCTATGAATTCAAGGCTAGCCTGTTCTGCAAAGTAACTTCAAAGTCACCCTGAACTGAAGGCGAAACTGTTGCAAACACACAAAAATAAAATTAGGTTTCGTCTCTAGCTGAGCCAGGGCTAATTGCAAAGTTGCTATGGGGACAAGTAGATTCTACACTTGGAAGTAATCAGATAAGAACCTCTCAGAAAGTGTTGTTTTTTTTTTTTTGTTTTTTTTTTGTTTTTTTTTTTTTTGCTTCTGGAAATATTTTGAATGTTTTGTAGATTCCATTCAGTCTGGAGCTGCTACAAGATTTTGTATCAAAGAACACATTGGATTTTAAGTATCCAAACATGCTGCCTCCTGTATTATGTTCATTGTAAAAATGCCCAAAAGAGAACCAAACTTCTAGATTTATTTATATTTTGGACCAACAGTAATTCTTATTAATGTGCTTCACCTAGATACAAATGTAAACAGAAACCCTCAGGTGGCACAGGTCTGCTGACAATTGACTGGTTGATACCCGGTCTGGTTGAAACAAAGTATACAACTGAAGTGTGGTGTCCTGTTTCGCATGCTAGTAATTTATAAATTACTTTGAAAATTTTCACATCACCTTTTCTATTTTGCTGTTTTCTGCTTGTCGTTTCTATGGATGGTCAGGTGCTTATCAAATGCATTAATAGTACTGTGGTGTAACTATGCAAGTTTATACTTATTTATACTGATTTCATTTATTTCTTTTAATGTCTAGTGGAGCATCAAAGCCATTTAACACTTCTTTTTGTGGGACCGGGATTGAACTCAGGCCCTTGTGCTTGCCAGGGAAGCACTTATTCCACTGAGCTATCTCCCCAGCCCCTAACACTTAATTTCTATTCTTTAAAATATTCACAACTGCACCTTAATTAAAATACCTGCTTAAAACATGAAAAACATTTTCAAAATCCACTTTGTTTATGTACTTGTTAATTGCCTCCCTTATACTAGAGTAAAAGCTCAGTAGTACGAAGATTTTCTTCCTTGTTTTTTGTCTTGCAATGCCTGTATCAAAATGTAGGAGACGAGCCAGGCGTGGTGGCGCAGGCCTGTAATCCCAGCACTCGGGAGGCTGAAGCAGCAGGATTGTTGTGAGTTCGAGACCAGCCTGAGCTACAAAGTGAGCTTAAGGCCAGCCTGAACTGCAGTGAGACCCTGTCTCAAAAAGACACACACACACACACAAAAGTAGGAGACACTTGCAACACTGTTACTTTTCTCGCGGCTGAGACAAAATGTCCACTGCCCACAGTAAAAGGAGAAAAGTCCTATTGGCTCACTGTTTGCAGAAGTTTCAGTCTGGAGTTGTCTGGCTCCAAAGCAGGGTGGCAGAGGGGCAACCGAGGCAGTGAAAGACTGCAAAGGCAGCAAGAGATTGGGAGACGAGTCTCTTTGCTCCCCTTATATAGTATCCAGTTGCTTGAATTAGGTTGGGGCCTCTCACACTTAATCCCAGCGTTTTGGGGCCATGAGACAAGAGCCTGGGATTCCAGCATTTGGGAGGCTAAAGCGGGAGGATCCCTGTGAATTCAAGGGCAGCCTGTAATACAAAGTGAGGACCAGGCCAGTTTGAACTGCATAGTGAAAATGTCTCAAAAAGAGGGGGAAAAATCCCAGTATTGCAGTATGAATCAATCACACTCCAGATTCATAAGGCTCTAAAAGCACTTTATGATCATATAAGACCTTGTTGAGGACATCTCAACACAAACTATGACAATAAATATTGTCTAAATCCTACAATTTTTCAGAAAATACATTCCATATTCTCCTAAAGTAAGGTAGAGCCATTTTATATACCTTTTCTACTAAAACATGTGCCAGTATTCCTTTGCTAATAGTTTACTAATAATGCAGGTGAATGCAGTTTGAGTAGACTGTGATGCTGCACGGTGGAGGAAGTTCTCCTGCCACAGATGTTTATGTTAATGTTTAAGGAAAGATTATGCCCTTCTGGGTAACTGTACTGTCTTTGTTCATAATGTGTTGAACAGTGTAACATGGTTCATCTACAATTTGCAGGATGACTTATTTCCTCATTTTCAAGATAAATTTTTCAAACACCCTTTCAGTATAACCTGATTTTACTTACTCTATAGAAATGATAGTTTCACATGCACTCCTCTAAACATAGTGCTTTACATATTTAAAACATGAGGCATGTTTACATAAAAATGACCTCAATGTGGGCCAGCCAGATAACTGAACTAAAGTGCCTGTTTAGACAGAGCACAGGGACCGGGATTAAATCCCCAACATGCCTTGCCAGCTGTGCCCCTGGGACATGCTGAGACTAAGATTGAGACTGGGTGTGGTGGTGTGTGCCTATAATCCCAGGGTTTGGGAGGCTGAAAATAGGAGAATCACTATGAGTCCGATCGACATAGTGAAACCCTTACACCCTGTACTAAATACATTTTTTTAATTTAAAAAAAAAATCTGAATGTTAATTTTCATGTTCCTTCATTATGATTTTTATGATGCTCTAATATTTTTGTCACAGAAGATAGCTTGAAATAAATTTGGTGCAATCCTCATTGGCCAATTCTATGATATATCTTAGTTAGCAAACATTTCAATGAAATGCTGTCAGAGATAATTAAAAGGATTAACTAGTGTCTATCTCCTTCATTCCCAAAATGTATGATCCACTTTCAGTGCATTTTGTAAACAATTATAAGGGGCTGGAGGAATAGGGGCCACATGCTGTGCTGGCCGCAGAACGCTGGGCATACCATGTGAGCTCCAAAAACAAGCATGGTAGTGCACACGTGTAATCCCAGTACTGGGGAGGCTGAAAACAGGAGAATCACTATGAGTGAGTGAGACACTGTATCCAATAAATCAATACATATTTTTAAAAAATTTTAAACAGTTGTGGGATTGATCCTAACATTAAAGGCTCTGCCACATTACTATTAACTTAATATCTATTAATAAATTATCTTTTCCAAATCTATTAGACATCTAGAAAAAAAATTGTTGTTTTTCTTTTTAGGAGAAAAATCAGGTTTATTGGGGGCTAGGAATGTCTGCACAGCTGGCCCACAGGGTCCCCGAGGTGAGCCAGGGCACGGGGAGGTTTTGGAATCAGGCCAGGATTTTTCTTTTCAGAACTGGGGATTGAACTCAGGCCCTTGTGCTTGTCAGGGAAACACTTATTCCACTGAGCCATCTCCCTGGCCCCTCAGGCTAGGATTGCCTACACTTCAATGGCAACCATTTAATTTGTTCCTCGGCAAATTGCAAAACTTGGGCCATGCTCTGCTTTGCTAGACAGCTGTCATCTGCCCTGAAATTCACTTTCTGCACCACTCGCTGGGGGGTCACTCTCAAGGATCACACCACCATCCACAGTCTCATCGAGCACCAGGAAGGCCCCATCCAGGTTCTCCAGCAGCCAGCTGTTCTCCATGTTCCTCCGTAGGTTGTGGCTCAGGGACTCAAATAGGCAGGTGAGGACAGACAGAAGCATCAGCTCGTTCTCCTGAGAGGAGCCCCCCACGCATAGGAGGACTCTGTGCTGCTCTTATAGATGATGGTCGTGCCTGCCCAAAATGCCATCTCACTCTCAATCTGCCTGGTCTTGTTGGAGACATTTTCCTAAAGACCATCTGCCCCTTGGAGGAGGAAAATGTGTCATTGTAATATTTGGCCAGCTGCTGACGTCCATCATTCTCTAGGATGAAAACAGCCTTGACAGTGTAGAGGAAGGGTTCCCACAACCACAGCCCCAAGAGATCACTGACTCAGATGGGTGGCACCCGGACCCCAGCCTGGGTACCCAAGGCCCCCTCCCCAGGGTACGGACGTGGTCAGGCCTCAGTTCACTGCATTCTGCAGGTGGCCAGGCTGACAGTGCCACCCCAGCCCACCCTACCCCCTCTAGAAATTTTTTTTTTGTCTTTTTTGAGACAGGGTCTCACTATGCAGTTCAGGCTGGCCTTAAGCTCACTTTGTAGCTCAGGCTGGTCTCAAACTCACAACAATCCTCGTGTCTCAGCCTCCCGAGTGCTGGGATTACAGGCCTGTGCCACCACACCCAGCTGAAAAATCTTAAATTGGTGAAGGAGTTACATTCCAGTGGCTGGTCTATGAACTATCTCTAATACTGATTAAGCAAAGATTTGGGGAGAACAACCAATTTCCCAGTAACAGATCTTCTAAGGATTTTTCTTCACCTTATTAGGTAGACACAATCAGGCAGTTACTAACCCAAAGACCTGATGATGTTATGAGGGCTAAAAAACATTGCTGATGATGGGGGAATTCCTGCTTATACTTTCAAGGTAGAAAGTTATAGAAGCAAGGAATTAGCGAATGTTCCCAAACATCAAATTTGTATAGATTGCTAGATCATCATATTTTTTAAGACTGAAAGACTGTTTAAAAATATATAGCAGTGGCTGTATCAAGTAGGATGCTTTCTACAGAAAAAAAATCAAACCCTAAATTAAACTACTTTAAATAATTAAAAAATATATTGAATCAAAAGCCAGGTAATGCCAAGGAGATAGCTCCATGCCATAAGTCCCTGTCTGACAAGCACAGGGTCCCAACTGTGATTCCCCATACAAAAAACAGACAGGACTGAACCCCAGAGTGCCTTGCTGGCCCTGCCCCCAGGGGCATGCTGAGTCAGGGCATGGTGGCTCCCACTTTTCCTCCCAGCAGCTGGGAGGCTGAAAACAGGAGGATCACTATGAGTCTGATCTGTGTAGTGAGACCCTTTAGACCCTATACTAAATACATTTAAACAAAAACAACAGGCAGTTCCAGGTGTACTGGCACATACATATATTGCCAATCCTTGGGAAGCTGAAGCAGGGCTGTTTTGATTTGAGACCAGCCTAGGCTACAAAGTGAGCCCAAGGCCACCCTGCACTGCATAGTGAGACCCTGTCTTTAAAAAACAAAACTATCTCGGGATATGGCTTAGAGGCAAAGCAACTGGCTGGCAAGCACAAGGTCCTGAGTTCAATTCCCAGTACAAAACAAAAAAGTCTCAAAAAGACAGAAAAAAAAAAAAAAAAAAAAAAAACCACCCAGATAGTG
Organism: Ctenomys sociabilis; assembly: GCA_004027165.1. NCBI lineage: Eukaryota > Metazoa > Chordata > Mammalia > Rodentia > Ctenomyidae > Ctenomys > Ctenomys sociabilis. The sequence continues at coordinate 6,114 of PVKA01017494.1, forward strand.
AGCTGGGTGCAGTGGTATACACCGTAATCCCAGCACTCAGAAATCTGAGGTAGGAAGACCACTGTGATCCTAGGCCACAAAGAGAGTTCAAGACTACACTGGACTGCACAGTGGAGACCTTGTTTCAAAAAAAACAAAAGTAAAAACAAAACTAAACAGGGAGGGCCAGCCATATGACTCAGCAGACTAAAGCACCTGCTTAGGCTGAGCTCAAAGGCCACGGTTTGATCCCCAGCATTCTGTGCCAGCCTTACCCTTGGGGCACAGTGAGACAGCAATTGAGACTGGGCATGGTGGCACATGTCTGTAATCCCAGCGTTTGGGAGGCTGAAAACAGGAGAATCACTAGGAGTCCCATCTACATTGTTGAGACCCTGTAGGCCGTGAAACAAGTAGGCAAGAACAGCTCTGTCCAGTAAAAACATTATGTGTAACACCTGTTTGACCTACAAGTACAATTATCTAGTAGCCACATTAAAATAAAAAATAAGCAAGGTGTGGTGGTGCATGCCTGTAATCCCAGTACTTGGGAGACTGAAGCAGGAAGATGACTGTGAGTTTGAGACCAGCCTGAGCTACGAAATGAGGTCAAGGTAGCCTGAACTGTATACTGAGACCCTGTCTCAAAAGACAAAATAGATAGATGATAGATAAATAGATAAAAAATAAGATTAATTCCAACAACTGTAATCCAAAATATCTAAAATATAAACACCACAAATAATGTAAAATTTGTTAACCTACATTTTATTTTTATTTTGAAATAAATCTTCAAAATCTATAGTATATTGTATAACCATTGAATGTATTGATTTGAATTATCCACATTTCAAATGCTCATTGCCCGCACTTGTCTAGTAGTTACTGTATTAATTAGTGCAGACCTGAGTGTGACAGGCTACAGACGTGATACAATCATGACCTACCATCAATTATTTTTCTTTTCTAAATTTGGAGAATGAGCATTTATTCGTACCGTTTCTTTTATTATTTCAGCTCTGCCTTCCTTTCCTTGGAGAGGAACTGCAAGCAGAAGACAGCTGTCAGCAGTCACTGGGCAACTTTCTTCCTCGTCCCCAGGAAGTTAGGAGAATGGGTCTCCCACAGCCAGTCTGTCTTTTGATGCAGTTGGACCAACTCAGCCAGATACCTATCCCCGGCTTGGTAGCACTCACCGAGGAAGCACCTTAAGCCTGTATTTCTTCCTGCTTGGGAAGAAGACCTTTTTGGTTGTTACAAATGGTTGTTACAGAATGGGATGTTCTAACACCTACTTGGGGTTGTAGCAACCCATCCTGCAGGCACCAGATGACCTCCCACAGTGAGGGATTATCTGGCTCAAAATAATACCACAATTGAGAAAACTGCCCTATTGGTTATTATTTGTTGTTTTTGTTTTGTTTTGTATTTAGTACAGAGTCTACAGTGTCTCACTACACAGATCGGACTTGTAGTGATCCTCCCCTTTTTCAGCATCTCTAGCGCTGAGATTTCAGGGGCGTGCCACCACACCCAGTCTCATTCACCATTTCAGTGGGGAGGAGGGTCTGGCATGGCAGGCCGGGATTGAACTCCTGGCCCCTGTGTCTCCCTAATCAGACACTTTTATCCACTGAGCTATCTGGCCTGCCCTCCTATGGTTATTATTTGAAACTTTCTCTTTTTAAAAAAATTTCACTTACACATGTCTACAGTTCATGTAATTTACAGTTGTTTTGGGGAATGGGTACCTGTGCATATTACAGCTTATGTCTTTTATTTTAAATTCCTTTCCCCTTCCTCTCCCCCCTCTGTCTTCCATTTCCTCTATCTCATTTTTCATTCTGGTTGATAGTATTTATCTTAACTTATGTTATGGCATATAATGTTTACATTAATTGGGATTATTATGTTCCTTATGTGGCATATCTTTATGCATAGTTCCCCTTTCCTTCTGGAACCAAGGACATGCCGTGCCAGCCACCAAAACTGGACATGGAGGCTCACACCTGTAATCCCACCACTGGGGAGGCTGAGGCAGCCTCACTGTGAGTCTGAACTATATAGCAATACCTTGTACCAAATAAAAAAATTAAGCATTAAAAACATAAAAGAGAGTTCCTTTTTTTCTTTTATTGGCAGAATCGGGTATTGAACTCAGGCCCTTGTACTTGCTCACTTACTCCACTGAGCCATCTCTGCAGCCCTAAGAGTTCCTTTTTTCATCACAGCCATACTAACATTTCTTTTCTTTTTTCTGCAGGGTCTCACTACAGAGCTCCAACTCATAGTGATCCTGATTCGATTTCTTTCTTTCTTTTTTTTTTTTTTTTTTTTTTTTTGGTGGAGCTGAGGATTGAACTCAGACCCTTGCACTTGCCAGGGAAGCACTTCTTCCACTGAGCCATCTCCCTGGCCCTGATCCTGTTGATTTATGCCTCCCAAGAGCTGGGATCGCAGGTGTGCACCACCATGCCTGGACTCCATCACCTGCTCAGCATGCCTGGGGGAGGGGGCAATGCAGCATGCGGTGCCAGGGCTCAAACCCTGGCCCTTGAGCTTATCTAAGCAAGTGCTTAGTCTGCTGAGCTATCTCACTGGCCCTTCCAACATTTCTTATTGCTTTATTTCTTAATGATTTCCAATCTTTCTAGAGTAAGAGGGAATCTTAACATTATTCTAATTTGCATTTCTCTAATGGCCAGAGATGTTAAACATCTTTTCATGTATTTGTTGACCATTTGTATTTCTTTGTCTATGATGTGTCTGTTCATTTCTCTTGCCTATTTCTTGACTGTGTCTTTAATTTAACTTTAAAATCATTTATTTATTTATTTATTTAATTTATTTATTTATTTGGTATAGAGTCTCACTGCACAGTTTAGACTCATAGTGATCTGCCTATCTCAGCATCCCTAGCAGTGGGATTACAGACATGTGCCACAATATGGGTGTCCAGCTTGGTGCAGGTCAGCATGGCATGCAGTATCAGGGATCAAACCTGGGCCCTTGTACTTGCCAGGCAGGCACTGATACCATTGAGCTATCTCCCTGGCCCCTGTGTCTTTGATTTTATTTATTTATTGTCTTTTTTGAGACAGGGTCTTGCTATGCAGTTCAGGCTGGCCTTGAGCTCACTGTGTCTCCTAGGCGGGTCTCCAACTCACTTCTGCCTCAGCTTCTCAAGTGCTGGGATTACAGGCATGTGCCACCATACTAGCCTGTGTCTTTAATTTTTTGTGGTTTAATTTGTTTTAGTTATTTGTATATTCCAGACAGTCCTCTGTCTGAGTAGTAGCTCGCAAGTATTTTCCTATTCTGTAGGTTCTCTCTTTTTGCTTTACTGATGGATATTTTTGCCATACAGAGGCATCTTAGTTTGGTATAATCCCGTTTTTGATTCTTGCTGCTATTTCGTGTGCAATTGTGGTTCTGTTTAGAGAATCCTTTGCTACACCTATATCTTCAAGGGTTTTGCCTATTGTATCTTCCAGTAGGTTTAATGATTCTGTTTTAATGTTTAGATCTTTGGTCCAATTACATTCTAATTTAGTACATGGTGAGAGATGAGGGTCCAGTTTCAATCTTCTCCAAGCAGATAACTGTTTTTTTTATTTATTTTTATTTTATTAAAATACAAATGTCAATCAGACAGTTTCAAGACACCTTAACCATACACATTCGATTAATTAATACATTGCAAACTGTTTTCATAATGTTTTGGTATTGTACAAGGTGCATACATGATATTATATTTACAGATATTATTTTAGCAGATATCTCTTATCAGTGAATTAAGAGTGTAGTTGCTTACTTATCTTATTTTTTTATACCTGAATTAAATCAAAAATTCAATAATTATTTACCTAGTGGATGACCATAGTACTAAAAGCCAACATAATATCCTGTCCAACCACCATTAGTGCAGATCTTGCCTCTCATAGAATTATGTAGAAGCACAGCATTATCTATCCCAACTGTACTGTCTATACACACACATCCTGATTTTTTCTTTCTACACCCCTTCTTTTGTCTACACCTGTCAAAAATGGGCACTCCATTGTCATTCAACTAACTTAGGTGCTTGAACTCGACACCACAATTCAACACAGTCCAGCATTCCACAACAATAGTGAGTTATTCAAAGAAGTTGTTGACCATAGCCATTTACAGCTCAGCTTAATATTATGGCCTCATGATGTATACTTCATTTTTATACTTTTCTGCTGGATGGTTAAGACCTAGATAGATCAAGACTTATATACCAACACATGAACTTTATATTTCTTATGTGGTCATTGAAGTCCTCTCAGGGTTTATCTTGTAGTCCCATACATTATTCTGTAGTTCCTTTTTCTGTGTCATCCATGTGGATGAGTCACGGCCAATGCCAAGCAGATAACTGTTTTTCCCAGTAGTACTTGTTGAATAAGCTATCTTTCCTCCAGCATATGTTTTTGGCCTGTTTGTCAAAAATCAAATTGTTAAGTATGCCTAGGGAGGTTTCTATACCCTTGGTTTTGTTCTATTGATCTATGTATGGTTTTATTCTAATAACATACTGTTTTTATCACTATTGCTTTGTATTATGGTTTGAAGTCAGGTATTGCTACCCCTTCCACTTTACTCTTATTGCCCAAAATTGCTTTTGCTATTCTGGGTCTCTTCTGATTCTATGTGATGGTTTGTGTCTAGTGGTCCCCCCAAAGCTTCATGCAGTCATGGACTAGACTTTTAGAGTTTGTAATTAACTCATGATCCACTGGGATTATGGACATGGGTGCTGCTGGGATTACAGGTGTGAGTACTGCTGGGTTTATGGGTAGGAGTGGGGTATAAAGCCTGAGTGCAACTTGAGGGAGACAGATTTGCTCTCTGTAGCCACTGTTGCTGCTACTCCTCTCATTTTCTCTCTGCTCTTTGCCACCACCATAAACTTCTGTCCTCTGCCATTTGTCAGTCTTTGTTGGAGCCAGATGAGTATGGATTGAAATCTCCAGTAACTATGAGCTAAATAAACCTTTCCTTCCTTTTAGGTGTCAATGAGAGAAGAGTATCTAAGACAAAACTTGGTACCAGAGAAGTGGGGTTGTCACTGTGGATAAACCTGACCATATGGATTATAAGCTTTTGGGAATGGCTTATGGGAAAAGAGAGGAAGAGTTCAGAGATGTCACCTACAAGAGAAGCACTGGAACAGCTTTGGCTGTTCTTTATGGGCGATTCTGGTCAGAGTTCAGACCAGAAAGCTGATACAAAGCCTGCCTGTAAAGACTAGTACAGGGAGGTTTCTACTTGAAAGACTCCTTTGCTTATTGGACTCCAGGTCGTTTGTGTTTTGGCTTGACAGAAAATTTGTCTGCATTTTGTTCATGGCCAGAGACTTTGCCTGATAGTGAGATTAAGTATGATGGACTGATTAATCTGGCAAAAGAAAACTCAAAGTAGCTGAATATTGAGGCAGTGGTATGGCTGTTGTTGGGGACTTTTAGCCAGATTTATGTTGAGAATCAAGAGAAGACATCCCAACAGTATGATTTAAAGTGTTATGAGTTGGTCCAGGAAACTCCAATAAAAGTGTGAAATGCAAATAAACAACTGAGAGAGGATATCACTGGAGGCAGAAGATCTCCACCCTTTGCAGCCTCAGAATTGCAAGGGAAGGGGCCAGAGAGATAGCTCAGTAGAATAAGCGCTTGCCTGGCAAGTGCAAGGGCCTGAGTTCAATCCCCACTTCCAAAAAAAAAAAAAAAAAACAATTGCAAGGGAGGATTTTTGCCTTGAAGGGAAAGTCACAGAGCCCTAGGTTCCAGAATGGTGGAAGCAGCCACAGTTTCTAAAATGGCACTATCATGGAGATTTTGTTCCTCAGAATCAGGGTCAGAGTACTCAGTGGCCCAGGAACTCAACCCCTACAGCAAAGAGAGAAGGAAACCTGGCTGTTGCTCTAGCTGGCAGCACAACTTGACATCACCCATGTGGCACTGGTTTTAGACACTTGCAAAATGTATGAATTCTGAGGTTAAGAAGGCTTCCACCTAGATTTTAGAGGACCTGGGAGGCCAGGAAGTGTGGCCCCCGAGAGAGCAGTGCATAAGACTGTGAGTGACAAGCTTATTCAGTGGAAACCCCAGAATTTTGGCAAAGTCAGGAACATGGATAATCTAAGAGAAACTGAAAAGAGGGAGCAAAGCCAGCCTAAGAGAGAAGGAATGGGAGCTACCAAGAGTGTCATAGGGATGGAGCCATGCAAGGCCTTTGGAGCTCATAACTCATCACAGATTGCTTCGGGGATGTTCCACATGGAACTATAGGAGTTAATGTTTACCCTACTGGATTTTGGACCTGTGTTGCTCCCAATGCTTGGTACCCTAATGTGTGTAACTTCTTTTTTTCTCATTAAACTTTGTTTTAATGGTCTCAAAATTCTGTGACAGATTTTTGGTCAAGTTGTTTCCATTAAAAAGTATTGATTTTAAAAACTAATAACTTAAAAACTGCCACACACACACACAAAAAAAAAATGGTCCACAAAACATTCTCCTTTCCTTCTGAAGGTTTTACAATGCATTGTTATCATTAACCAGTCTTTCACTATTAAACTTAAGTGGCCAATTGGGAGAAACAGTTCTGAGACAGGTCTTCCATCACTGATTAAGACTGCGGTGGCAGTGGCAGGGATAATATTCATTTAGCCTTTTGAGCTTTCTGGGCAGACTTGGTGACCTGCCCAGCTCCAGAAGCCTTCTTGTCCACAGCTTTGATGACACCCACAGCAACTGTCTGTCTCATATCACGAACAGCGAAATGACCCAGAGGTGGGAGGTCAGAGAAGCTCTCGACACACATGGGCTTGCCCGGACCATGTCAACAATGGCAGCACCACCAGGTTTCAAAAACTTGGGCCCATCTTCCAGCTTCTTACCAGACCGGCAATCAATTTTTTCTTTCAGCTCAGCAAACTTGCAAGCAATGTGAGCTGTGTGACAATCCAGGACAGGGGCATAGCCAGGCCTGCTCTGGCTGGGATGGTTCAGGATAATCACCTGAGCAGTGAAACCAGCTGCTTCCATTGGTGGGTCATTTTTGATATCAACAGCAACATTGCCATGTCAGACATCTTTAACAGACATGTTATTGACGTTGAAACCCACATTGTCCCCAGGAAGAGCTTCACTCAAAGCTTCATGGTGCATTTCAACAGACTTGACTTCAGTTGTGACGTTGACTGGAGCAAAGGTGACCACTATGCCAGGTCTGAGAACACCAGTCTCCTCTCGGCCCACAGGGACAGTGCCAATGCCACCGATTTTGTGGCCATCCTGGAGGGACAGCCACAATGGCTCGTCCCTGGGGCGAGTGGGTGGAAGGATGCAATCCAAAGCTTCAAGCAGTGTGGTTCCGCTGGCATTGCCATCTTTATGAGTAACCTTCCATCCTTTGAACCAAGGCATGTTAGCACTTGGCTCCAGCATGTTGTCACCATTCCAACCAGAAATTGGCACAAAAGCTACAGTGTCAGGGTTGTAGCCAATTTTCTTAATGTAGGTGCTGACTTCCTTAACAATTTCCTCGTGCCTCTGCTGGCTGTAGGGTAGCTCCGTGGAATCCATTTTGTTAACTCCAACAATTAGTTGTTTCACACCCAGGGTGTAAGCCAGAAGGGCATGCTCATAGGTCTGCCCGTGCTTGGAGATACCAGCTTCGAATTCACCAACGCCAGCAGCAACAATCAGGACAGCACAGTCAGCCTGAGATGTACCTGTAATCATGTTTTTGATGAAGTCTTTGTGTCCAGGGGCATCAATGATGGTCACATAATACTTGCTGGTCTCAAATTTCCACAGGGAGATGTCAGTGGTGATATCACGCTCACGCTCAGCTTTCAGCTTGTCCAACACCCAGGCATACTTCAGGGAACCCTTTCCCATCTCAGCAGCCTCCTTCTCAGATTTTTCAATGGTCCTTTTGTCGATGCCACTGCATTTGTAGATCCGATGGCCAGTGGTGGTGGACTTGCCTAAGTCCACGTGTCCGATGACGACGATATTAATGTGAGTCTTTTCCTTTCCTATGTTGGCTTGGATTTAGGGGTGGCTTTCACTACACCTATGCTCTTGCAGCAAACCCATTGCGGAAAAAAAAAAAAGCTGTGTAACTTTTGGAATGGTAATGTTTATCTTGTGCCTTTGAATGTTGGAAGTGTTTAACTTTTCATTTGTACAGGGGCTCACAGTTAAGAGTTTGCCTTGGATCTTGGAAGAGACTTGGGGCTTGGAATTTTTAGCAGTGCTGAAACTGTTGGAATTTGGCAGCTCTCAGAGATGGACTAAAATGCCTTTTTCATAAAGGGATGTGCATGAGCCTTTGGGGGTCCAGGGGCTGAATGTTATGGTTTGTGTATAGGTGTCCCCTCAAAGCCTCATGCAGTTGTGAGGCAGACTTTTATGATCCACCAGGATTATGGGTGTGAGTGCTGCTGGGATTATGGGTGTGAAAGCTATACCCAGCCTGGTGCAGATAGCCTGAATGCGACTTAAGGGAGACAGTTTGCTCTCTGTAGCCATTGTTTCTGCGATTCCTCCCATTTGCTCTCTGCTCTTTGCCACCACCATGAACCGCTGTCCTCTGCCATATGTCAGTATGGCTTTGAGGGGACACCTATACACTCCTCTGCCTTGGAACCAGCTGAGTATAGACTGAAAACTCCAGTAACTGTGAGCTAAATAAACTTTTCTTTCCTTCATTTTTGGCATCAGGTATTTGTCCTAGAAATGAGAGAAGAGTAACTGAGACATCATATGAGTCTTATGATTATTTCCCCTAGATCTGTAAAGTTTGCTGTTGGTATTTTTATTGGGATATCCTGAAGCTATATATAACAGTTTTAGAAGTGTGGCCATGTTGGCAATGTCCATTCCGCTTATTCCAAAGCAGGAGACATCTGTCCATTTTCAATCTTCTTCAGAGCACTGTGGTTTTCTTTGTAGAGGTCTTTCATTTTCTTGGTTAAATACCTATATTTCTAACTAAGCCCAATCAACAAGAATGAAATTATCATTCCTGGCTTAAGTTCATTAAGTATATAATCTAGAAAGTCATATTAGATGAAAGGGAGCCCAGTGTGGTGGCCCACCCTTGTAGTCCCCGTACTCTTGGAAGTCCCAGGACAGAGGATCAAAAGTTCAAATTCAGTCTGGGCAACTTAGGAACTTAGTAAGAGCCTGTCTGAAACTGAAAAATAAGATAAAATTTACGGAAGATGTAACTCAGTGTGAATAACCTGAATTCAATCCCTAGCACTACACAAGAGAAGAGGAGGAGGAGAAGGGGCGTGGGCAACAAATAGCCATGAACAGAACAGAGTAATTTTACAATTAAATGTGTGTGTGTGTGTGTGTGTGTGTGTGTGTGTGTGTGGTCTTCAAATATACATTCTATACCAGTGTTTTCATATGAAACAAAAGCTAAGAAAACTGAAAGAAAAAAGAAAATTCCATATTAGTTAAAAATTTCAACTCTGCTCTGCCAGTGATTGACAGAACAAGTAGACAAAGAATCAGTAAAATTAAAAAGGCCCAAACAACACTATCTACTGACCTTGCTAACAACTACCACTAATAAAAGACTATTAACAGCAAATTATGGGATTTTGGGTGGTGGAGGGTTGAGACAGGGTCTTGCTAAGTAGTTCAAGCTTGCTTTGAACTCACTATGTAGCTCAGGCTGGCTTCAAGCTCCTGGAGATTTATCTTCCCATGTCAGCCTCCTAAGTTCTCGGATTGCAGGAGGGCACCACCACACCTGGCTCTAGTAACTTCTTTAAAAAAGTTTCACAGTGTATCTTCAAAAATGAATTTCAAAGACCTGGATGTAGGTCGATAGTGTTGTGCTTTCCCCTCAAGGCCCTGAGTTTGCTTCCAGGGACTGAGAAAAAAACCAAAGCAAACAACAACAAAATAGCATGTCTTGAGAAAAGTCTGTAAAGATTCTTAAGTAGAAATTTAACATATTTTAACTTTTTTTTACTTTAATATTTTAAGTTTGTGAAAACACTGTTTCCTTGATATTTTGTCAAAAAGAAGTCATGATTCGCACCCTTCATTTAAAAAAAGAAAAAAAAAAAAAAGAAGAAGAAGAACAGCTGGTACTCTACTAAGAGTCAGGGAAATAAAAAAAAAATTTAAAAAAGCAATCCTACTGAGGATTTAAGAAATAACTTTCGGTGGATGCCACGATGAGCCTCTGGGTGCCGCTGTCCCCAAGTCCGAGGCTAGGGTGGAGCAAAGCTATTCTGACGCTGCGATTCTCGCAGGCTTTTGTGAAACACAGCAGGAGAAGACTACAAGGCCTCTCTCTTGCAACCTGCCCCACATATCTTGCTAAGAAATGTCGGAAAGTCTAAGGAGGCTTAGTGAAAGGCTGCTTTTTTCTTTCTGCGCCCGTCTATAATCAGAAGGAGAACAGCAGCGAGGGCATTGGCGTCCCAGCCGCAGCGTGGAGAGAGAAGTCGACCACGCTGCAGGCACAGGAGTGCAGGAAGCGCTGCTTCCCTTCCTGCTGCCTCCGTTGAGCCTGGATATCTACGCAGCAGAGGCGAGGTCGGGGATCTTGTGGAAGAGCTGTGTTCAATGACCAGGTGAGTGGTGAGAACCGTCCCAGCTAGCAGAGGGAGCAAAGACCAATCTGAAAATGACAGAATGGATCTAGACGACAAAGGAAATCCTTAAACCACTTGAATTTGAAAATCAAATTTACTGGAAGTTGTACAAAAATTTTTCATATCAACATATCGTAGTGGGCTGGGGATATAGCTCAGCGGCACAGCACCTGCCTGGCAAGCACAAGGTTCTGAGGTCAAATACCAAAACCCCCCACTATACCATGGTATAAATGATCCCACAGACGTTTTGTTTTGAAGATTCTGGAAGATGTCATTAACAATAGCAGTCTGTGCATTTGGATAGTGGCAGTAAATATAAATTTATCAAATTATTTTCAATAACCATGTCTGACTCAGAAGGAAGGCACCAGAGCAGTAAATATTCTGAATTGTTATAGAGCAAACCATGCACCACAGGACGAAGCACAACAGCTCAGGGCAAGGGAGATGCTTGGATTGCCAATTTTAGTCCTGGGATACTGAGCTCCTAGGTGTGCCATGAACCAACCTAAAGCACAGCCTGTCCTTTACCACCTCTTCTTCACTGAGCCTTGTTGATTTTCAAGTGATCTTTACTGACATGATGACATGAGTCCTCGTACTGTTTCCACCCAACCTCACAGAGCACGCAGAATATATCTACTGCCCCAAAATTACAGAGAACCTTGATTTAAAAAGAAGAGACAGTAGTGACAGTAAGCTTAAAATAAAGGTCAGTGAAGATGTCTGTCAGATGGATGGTTAGTCCTATGAGAATAAGAACTGTGGTTCTCTGACCAAAATAAATTAACTAAAAGCCTGACTTAAGGGCCCGGGAGATGGCTCAGTAGAATAAGTGCTTGCCTGGCAAGCAGAAGGGCCTGAATTCAATCCCCAGTTCCGCCAAAAAAGAAAAAAAGCCTGGCTTAAGTGAAGAGGTGAATTTTTTGGTAGGGAGGAAATGATGCCACTGGAAAGCAATTCACCCGCAAGAATCATTACACAGGTGTTAGCTTCTGATGGAATTCTACAGCCTGGAAACAGACTCTGAAGTACAGTATCACCATCACAGGACAAACTGCCCCCTCCTCCAAGAGTGCAGCCATCAGCACAAGTATCATTTGTAGCAACAGAAAGCCTCCTCCAGAATTTGGACAGGACACCTTTTCGATCTATGTGACAGGAGCACCCCTCCAGGCTTCTGTCGCATATTTCAGTGCTTCTGACAGAACTTAGAGTGTTCCATCCCTCCTGTTTCTTCCTGAGCAGCGCCCAGTCACTGGATGGCCTTGTCCCATCAGTGAGGGTAGATTGTGGTCGTGTCTGTGGAGACTGCCTTCGAGATGACCAGAGGTGAAGAGAGCTTGACTGTCATCCCAAAATGCCTCTGATGGCAGACAACCGCCAAGAACATGCAAGGGAGTTGCAGATGGGCATGGCTCTTTCTGGCACTTCACTGTATGCATCAAAGTTGATGGAAACTGAGGCACAAGGGCTCATTGTCCTATCGTGCGTTTCGGGCTAACTCACCTGATTCTTCAACCTGGGGACTCAGGAAAGTGAGATCTTCACTGTGCTGTTGCAGGCGACAGAGATGCTGTCCACAGAAGCTTGCTGGTTCTTTATGCAATGGCGAATCATCATGCTGCCCCTGGTGGTTGCCAAGAGTTTGCAGGTCTTGTGCCACACCTGTGTATCACCAGCACCCACTGGACAGGTGGCAGGAGCTATAGTTTTACCACCTAAAACTGGCCTTAGCCTCTGCATTCCTCCTTACAGGGACTCTGGCCATCAACTCATAGCCCCACCACTTCTCTATCCAGATGTGAGGGGCTGCTTTCATCCTGTTTCCGACCAAAACCTGGATTTGGTGTTAGCTCCATCCTAAAAGGAGAGCGATTTGCCATGTTCATACAACCTATGTGTGTCTTCAACTGTCTTAGGTTCTTCAGGTTAACTCAAGAAACATCTTTTAACTGGATGTTCTCTGTAACATCAGCAAAGAACCCTAATATGTACTGCATTCTAATATATTCATGTGAGTTTTACTACTTTTATTTAGTGCATCCTTTCCTAAATCATCCCTGTTTGTCTTTTGTTGTTGCAGGTCAGGAGAGTACAAGTTTAGCTGCTAATATTTATGAATGTTTTGATTTGACTGATTGGCTTATAGTTCCTTTGGGGAAAAGTTTGTGCATTATTTCATGTCCTAAAAAATTGTTTCCTGTTAAGTAATCCCTTTCTTGCAAAACTGAAAGTCTATTGCATCCTTAAATTCTATCCTTGGGGCCCATTTACTTGTCTTTGAGAAACTGTAAATATGGTTACACAAGAATATTCTTAAGGGCTGGCCAGATAGCTCAGTGGACTAAAACAACTGCTTCAGCAGAGAGCAGTGGCCAGGGTTTGATCCCCAGTATGCCATGCCAGCCCCACCCCCCGGGGCATGCCGAGAGGGCTATTGAGACTGGGCATGGTGGCATGCATCTGTAATCCCAGTGCTTCAGAAGTTGAACACAGGAGAATCACTGCAAGTCTGATCTATGTAGTGAGATCCTGTCCACACTGTAGACCCTATCATAAATTCATTTAAAAAGGAAAATTCTTCTGGGGCAACAGAGATAGCTCAGTGGTCCAAGCCCCTAACTAGACAAGCGCAAAGACCTGGGATCAATCCCCATCACCACATGCCATGTCAGCTGGACACTAAGACTGGGTATGTTGGCCCACCCCTATAATCCCAGTGCTTAGGAGGCTGAAACAGGAGGATCACTATGAGTCCAAGCTATGTAGTGAAACCCTATACCAAATACATATAAAAAGAACACTCTTGTGATTTTTAAACATGTTCCCTCATTTTCTGAATATCAGTCCCAGTGTCTACTTTTGGTTGCCAGTATCTGTCTTGGGTTGTACCTGAAAATGTCAGGCTCTGGGGTATAGACAGCATAATTCTCTAACTCTTAGATAAAGATAAACCACTCTAATCCAGGTCATTTTAATTAGTAATCTTTTATTAATACTGCAGCAAATAAAAGATGGAAGGCAATGTCCTCCTATTTCTTTGTAGTTAAAAAAAATATAGGGGCTGAGGAAATAGCTCAGTGGTCTAGGTGCCTGCCTGGAAAGTGAAAGGACCCAGGTTCAATCCCCAGTGCCACATGCCATGCTACGCTGGAACCCTGGGTGCATCTAGCTACCAAAACTGGGCGTGGTAACCCAAGCCTGTAATCCTAGCACTAGGGAGGCTGATACAGGAGGATCACTACAAGTCTGAGCTGCGTAGTGAGATCCTGTACCAAATATAAAAGATATATATATTTAAGAAAACAAAATTTTCCTGGGAATGATATTGTGTGATTATAAAGAATAATAGAACCTTATAGCCTGCCTTAAAATAAGCAACCTTTTTTCTTTTCAGGCTTGAAGAATATCACACCCTCCCGGTGTGTTAAATCTGTAATCTAAATTATATATCTATGTTGCATTTCTCTGCAATTTGTTTTTTCCTTCCAATCATTTTCTCTCTCTCTCTCTCTCTCTCTCTCTCTCTCTCTCTCTCTCTCTCTCTCCCTCTCTCTCCCTCTCTCTTTCTTCCTTTCTTTCTTTCTTTCTGTGAGACAGATTTTTGCTGTGTACTTTGGGCTGGCCTTGAATGCACTATGGAGCCCAGGCAAGCCTCAAACTTGTAGTGATCCTCCTGCCTCGGCCTCCCAAGTGCTGGGATTACAGGCAGGTGTCCCCACTCCCAGTTCTTCCAATCATTTTCATCCTTCAGAGCACAACTGTTCTGTCCATGTGGCCAAGACACATATCAAATGGTCAAGTTATACACTAGGAAAAGTAAGGGAATGCTTTGTGATATTAAAGAGTGATTATTTTAATAGCAAAGAGAGGGAGCAGATGGCTTGAAGATACTGGGATTTTCTAACATTTCAAATTTAATAATTCTATCTGGGTATGGTCAAATATTCCCTTAATCCAAGCACTCTAATCCCAGCACTCGGGAGGCTGAGGCAGGAGGATCAGAGTAAATTCAAAGCCAGCCCAGGCTCCATACTTCATAGCCTGAAGTATACAGTGAGACCATTTAAAAAAAAAAAAAACACAAAAAAACAGGTGGGTGTGGTGACACACACCTGTAACCCCAGCACTAGGGCTGAAGCAGCAGTATCTGTGAGTTTGAGGCCAACCTGGGCTATGAAATGAGTCCAAGGGCAGCCTGAACTGCATAGCCAAACACTGTCTGAAAAAGATAAAGATTAATTTAATACATTTTATATAAGTTTAAGTGAACGAACATAGCTTTTTGTTTCCATATATATACTGTAAAATGCTTAGTTCCTTGACAAACTATCAGGTGGTTTTTCTAGGAATGTAGTAACTGGTTAGGACTCTAGGCGCCGCTGTTCACCAATCTGGGCGATGGGACACAGCATACAATTTAAAAAAAAAAAAAAAAAAAAAAGCGGAATGGGGAGCCTTGTACCTCTTAGGACCTCCATTACGGCTAGATTGAGAAAATTTCTACCGGAGGCTGCCCAAACACTATTTGTGGGTGAGTCTCCACCGGAATAATCTTGAAAGTTGAGCTAATATAGGCTCTGAGAAGTAGACAAAGGATACCCTTGATACCAGGCTGGGAAGGACTACGAAACCAGAGAGCAATGGCGATTCCCGTGAAGCTGAACTGTTACAACGTATTGATGCTGCCGTGCTTTTTTCTGGGACTATTATTGGAAGCCAGGGCCGGGAGTATCCTCTACTCAGTGGCAGAAGAGACTGAGAAAGGGTCTTTCGTTGGCGACATCAGCAAGGACCTTGGGCTCCAACCCCTGGAGCTAGCGAAGCACGGAGTCCGCATCGTCTCCAGAGGTAGGACGCAGCTTTTCTCTCTGAATCCGCGCAGCGGCAGCTTGGTCACCGCGGGCAGGATAGACCGGGAGGAGCTGTGCGCCCAGAGCGCGCGGTGTCTGGTGAACTTTAACATCCTTGTGGAGGAAGAAATGAGGCTTTTTCCTGTGGAAGTGGAAATAATTGATATTAATGACAACACTCCCCAATTCCAGCTAGAAGAACTGGAATTTAAAATGAATGAAATAACTCCTCCAGGTACGAGGATCTCTCTGCCTTTGGGGCAAGACCTCGATGTAGGCATGAATTCGCTGCAGGGGTACCAGCTCAGCTCCAACCCTCATTTCTCCCTGGATGTGCAGCAGGAAACGGATAGACTCCAGCCCCCAGAGATGGTGCTGCAGAGTCCCCTAGACAGAGAGGAGAAAGCTTTCCACTACCTGGTCCTGACTGCCTTTGATGGTGGCAACCCAGTCCGCTCAGGGACTCTCCGAATTCGTGTTCAAGTGGTGGATGCGAATGATAACCCTCCAGCATTTACTCAGGCGGAGTATCACAAGAGCATCCCAGAGAACGTCCCTCTGGGCACCCGGCTGCTCACAGTGAATGCCACGGACCCAGATGAGGGAGCCAATGGGGAAGTAACATATTCTTTTCACAATATGGACCATAAAGTGGCCCAAGTGTTTCAGTTGGATTCATACACAGGAGAAATATCAAATAAAGAACCACTGGATTTTGAAGAATACAAAATTTATGCACTAGAAATTCAAGCTCAGGATGGTGCTGGGCTCATGGCCAGAACTAAGGTGCTGATCACAGTTTTGGATGTAAATGACAATGCCCCTGAAGTCACCATTACCCCTGTCACCACCGCAATCCCAGAAAACTTTCCTCCTGGGGCCATAATTGCTCTAGTCAGTGTCCATGACCAGGATTCTGGAGACAATGGTTACACCACATGTTCCATTCCTGGAAATCTACCTTTCATATTAGAAAAGTTGGTTGATAATTATTACCGATTAGTAACAGAAAGAACACTGGACAGAGAACTTACTTCTGGATACAATATCACGGTGACAGCAGCAGACCGGGGAACTCCGATGCTATCTACCCAAACTCACGTTTCACTGCTGGTGACAGATGTCAATGACAACCCCCCGGTTTTCCATCAAGACTCCTATTCTGTCTACATTCCTGAAAATAACCCTCGAGGGGCCTCCATCTTCTCTGTGACTGCCCAAGATGCCGACAGCAGTGAGAATGCACAAATCACTTACTCCCTGGTTGAGGACAGCATTCAAGGGGCACCCTTGTCCTCTTACCTCTCCATCAACTCCGACACTGGTGTGCTCTATGCATTGCGATCTTTTGACTATGAGCTATTCTGGGACTTGCGACTGAGAGTGATGGCCCATGACAGTGGGGTGCCATCACTCAGCAGCAATGTGTCTCTGCATCTGTTTGTGCTGGACCAGAACGACAATGCCCCTGAGATCCTATACCCCACTCTCCCCACCGATGGTTCCACAGGTGTGGAGCTTGCACCCCGCTCAGCAGAGCCAGGGTATCTGGTGACAAAGGTGGTGGCAGTAGATAGAGACTCAGGTCAGAATGCCTGGCTGTCCTACCGCCTGCTCAAAGCCAGCGAACCAGGACTTTTCTCCGTGGGGCTGCACACAGGAGAGGTACGCACAGCAAGAGCCCTGCTGGACAGAGATGCCCTCAAACAGAGCCTGGTGGTGGCTGTTCAGGACCATGGCCAGCCCCCCCTCTCTGCAACTGTCACTCTCACCATAGCTGTAGCTGACAGCATCCCAGAAGTCCTGGCAGATCTGGGCAGCATCAGGACCCCCGCTGACCCGGATGATTCAGACCTCACACTCTACCTGGTGGTGGCTGTGGCTGCTGTCTCCTGTGTCTTCCTGGCCTTTGTCATCGTGCTGCTGGTGCTCAGGCTGCGGCGCTGGCACTCAATGCGTCTGCTCCAGGCTTCCAGCAACTCAGCAGCCAGCGCTCCTGCGCCGCACTTTGTGGGCATGGATGGGGCTCAAGCCTTCCTGAAGACCTACTCCCACGAGATCTCGCTCACTTCGGACTCGAGGGTGAGCCACCTGATCTTCCCACAACCGAACTACGTGGACACCCTCATCAGCCAGGAGAGCTGTGAGAAAACGGATTTTCTGTCAGAACCCCAGTCTTTGCTTAAGGACAAAGAGGAAACATTTTCTCAGGTAAACTTGTGAATTTATGAATTACTCCTGTAAACATAATTCATGATCTTTGTTTGCTTTCACCTCTTATTGCAGTTTTGTTCCATGCCCCTTATAGCTTTCTATTAGAAATTCTGGAAAACAAGATTAGTAAGGCCTGAATACTTATCCGTTTATATTTCTTACATTGGAAAGGAGCCTGTAATCATAATGTAGATGGTTGGAATGAAGAGTATATAAGAAGCATTGTCTCCTCTTGGGAAGAAAAAAAACAGTACGTTAGAAATAAGATCTGTTTCTAATCTTTTCTGCCTGCCTCTATAAAAATCATTCTGTTCTTTTGAGCTTACCGCCCTACTCTCCGAAAGAGACAGTTTGACAGAAAAGGCCCTGCCAGTATGACTAAGGCCAATTTCATGTTTCCCTAAGTTGTCAATACGTGATAATTTATCTCAGTTTAATGTAGATCCCAGGTACTATGCTTGGGGAGATTTGAAGAGATGAAGAAAGTAGTATTTTTTGTTGTATTAATATAAATTATAGAAATTATAGAACTGTAATTTGAATTTACTGTTGATCATCTTAGCTGTTTGATTAAATTTTTAATAGGAGACATTTTGTGCATACTAGAGAACATAACTGTTTAAGTGACTTAAAATGAAGGAAGAAGAGCAGGCAGGATAGCTCAATGGACTAAGTGCCTGATTTGGCAAGTGCAGGGACCAGAGTTCGATCCCCAGCACCCCATGCCACAGGGGTCCCACCCAGCAGGCATGTTGAGCCACCCACCAAGACTGGGCATAGTGGTGCACACTTGTACTCCCAGCACTGGAGAGGCTGAAAACAGTAGGATCACCATGCATCTGAGCTACATAGTGAGACCCTCTACCAAATACATCAAAAATAAAATAAAATGAACATCAGAATATTTACTGTGAAACCTGAATAATAGTTTTGAAGCATCTTTACTTGTACATTATGTATACTTTAATGAAATGAACAAAATTAGGTATACAACCCATTTAGTGTTAACTCTTCATAACAAGAAATGTAGCCTGGTGGTGCAGGCCTGTGATCCCAGCACTCGAGGGGCTGAGGCAGGAGGATTGCTGTGAGTTCGAGACCAGCCTGAGCTACAAAGTGAACTTAAGGCCAGCTTGAACTACAAAGTGAGACCCTGTCTCAAAAAAAAAAAAAAAAAAAAAAAAAGATATGTAGTGCAAGGAAGTCCATGCTTTGATATGCATACTTACTCTACTTCAATAACTTAGAAATTCAAAACTAAAAAGAAGAAAGGAGATGTGCAGTAAAGAAGAAACTATCCAAATGGGCTCGAGATAGACCAGAAAGTGATTAACTGCTCTGCAGAGCCAAGGAAGCAGAAACTGAAGATCAAGGGCTTGCTCCAGTGGTGTAATGGATACAGGTCATTATGCTAGATAAGGGGCCATGGTGGGGCTCACTACTTGAATCCAAAAGAAGCAATGGGGACCATCATCTAGGTAAGAAAGAAAGGAAAATTTCATTAACAGCTACTGTCTACCAATTCTTGCAGTCATATTTCTTTGGAAGCTGCATATGAAAGGAGAGAGATAGACCCAAACGCTCAGGTGGAAACTGTATCCGAATGGCGCTGCCTCACACCATTGAGGCTCCTTTCCAGTTACGGCCTGGGACCTGGGGTCAAAGAAAATGATTTCAGAACTATGAAGGAAAGAGTACTGAACTCAGGAGGAAAGAAGAAAATAAAATAAAACGGATTTTAGAAAGTAGAACAAAGCTCTTCTACTTGAATGCATAACCCAAAATATCAAAATATTCTGTCCTCAGGAATTTAGTGTGCCTGATGCAACATTTTGTTTAATATTTTTAAAGATAATCTCGGGGGGAGGGTTCTAATGGTTTTTAAAGATTGTCATTATGTGTCTATTGGATTTTTATTTTTATTTTCTTCTTAGGATGGAGAGTATACTTACAAATAATAGCTTCAGTTCTTGATTTTGTGAACTCATAATTTAAAATTTTCTCCTATGTATGAAAAAATGATGCACACTTTCCTGTTAAAAGACAGACTTGAGCTGGCCAAATAGCTCAGTGGATTAAAGCACCATAAGCAGGCACAGTGGTCTGGTCGATCCCCAGGGTGCACTGACACAGCAATTGAGACTGGGCATGGTGGCACTTGCCTGTAATCCCAGCTCTTGGGAGGCTATAAACAGGTGGATCATTACAAGTCCAATCTAGTAGTAAGACCCTGAAAACCTGTAGACCCTTCCCTAAAATACAAAAAAAAAGAAAGAAAAAGAATAAATAAAATAAAAGACAGACTTTAGCAAATTATTTGACTTTTAAAATTGACAGTTTGAGGTGGGGTATGGTGGCATATGCCTGTAATCCTGCAAGTTCAAGGCCAATTTGGGCTACAAAGTGAGTTGAGGTCAACCTGAACTGCATAGTGAAACCCTACCTCAAAAAGACAAAAGATGTTTTTAATTGACATTTTGCTGACATTTTATTTTAAAACACAGGCTTAAAATAAAATTACATTGAAATTAAAGATATATATGTGCCCATGTATACAATGAAGCATGGAATATTAATATAACTAGTATGTAAGGCAGTAAATTGTGTAAACTTGAAAACTAATTATAAAAAGTACAAATAATCAAAAGGATATAAGTTGCCCAGTCTAGGCAACTTATCAAAGTAATGAGATCCTGTATGAAAATTTAAAAATTGAAAGGGTTCCTGACATAGCTCAGTACAAAGGTTCTGTGTTCAATTTCAAATAATAGGAAAAAGGAAAGGGGAGAGAAGGGGAAGGGCTGAGGAAGAGAAGAGAGGGGAGAGGGGAGAGGAAGGGAGGAATGGAAAAGGATGGGTGGGATGGGATGGGCTAGACTACTAGAAATTTTAACTATTCCATAAGAAGTAATAGATCTCACAGGCAGCACAGAGACTTGAACAACAGAACCTATAAACTTAGTGTTATAAATCTATAGATATTATATACAGCAAATATAGAAAGGCCACTTTCTAAATGAATGAAGACTATAAAATAACCCATTCCCCAGGCACCACAAGCAACAGCCCAACAAGTTTCAGAATCTCAGTCATGAGTATACCTGACAATGTGTGCTCAATCATAAGGTCAAGATTTCATTTTCTATTTTTAAAGATAATAAAATAAAAACAAACATTAGAAATGATACCGAGTTTCACTAAACAAAATAATAAGAATTGAACAGTGGTTGTTATATTGCATAATGTTGTCTTCAAATTAGTTGTTCAGCCAAGATTTCAAAATACTAGAAATAAACTGTTTAAGGGAGAGGCCATGACACTGCATAATTACCCAGATATCTCAGATAATAAGCCCAGTCCACAGATGTTATTATATGAAAGACCACAAGAAAGACCAATAGAAAAACTGAAACATCTGATCCCAACCCAGTCCGTAGATTACTGAACAAATAAAACTGTTGTTGGTTTAGGTCAATAAATTCTAGGGAGGCTTATTATATGGAAAAGATAACTGAAGAAGTATACATACAATTTGATCTAGCAATTCCATTTTCCAGTTACTGTTATAGGCCTATAGAAATGTGTACCCAAGGAAGGATATGCACAGTAAGGCTCATTCCTTGTTATCTGCAGTAACAAAGAGAGAAAGGATAAAGTAAAAAAAGAGAATAATAAAAGAAATAATCTACTATCCAAGTATAGTCATATGAGCAATACATTTTGGTATTTTCACAAAATAGGATATTATATAGCCATCAAAATGACCTACATAAATAAATCTCAAAAGTCTAATTTTGAAAAGAGTACAGTGCAGAATAAATGTGGCATGGGACTGGGGAGATGGCTCAGTAGAATAAGTGCTTCCCTACCAAGCCTGAGTTCAATCCCTGGTTCCACAAAAAAGAAAACTAAAAAATGCGACCAGCTGCTATTTGCATGAATTTTAAATGTACAAAAATGGATGGATGCATATATATTCGGATATATATATATATATATATATATATATATATATATATATATATATATATGAGTTATGGATATAACTGAGTGGTAGAACATATAGCAAGGTCCTGGGTTTAATTTCTAGCACCTCAAAAGAAAATAAAAATTGCCGGGCGTGGTGGCGCATGCCTGTAATCCCAGTACTCGGGAGGCTGAGGCAGGAGGATTGTTGTGAGTTCGAGACCAGCCTGAGCTACAAAGTGAGCTTAAAGCCAGCCTGAACTGTATAGCGAGACCCTGTCTCAAAAAAAAAAAAAAAAAAAAAAAAAGACAAAAAAAAAATTAAAAATAAAAACATGGGTAGAAATAATAAATGCTAAATACATTCTGGATGTTGATTCCTACTTTTGTCATAAAAACTAACTGCCTGCTTAGGCAAGCTCAGGAATCAGGGTTCGATCTCTGGTACCATATTTCCTGCCAGCCCTGCCCTTGGGCATGCTGAGCCAGCCATTGAAATCAGGCATGGTGGTGCAGGCCTGTAATCCCAGCACTGGGGAGGCTGAAAACAGGAGGATCACTCGAGTCTGAGCTGCATGATGAGATCCTAGACATAATACATTTTAAAAACTCATCATTATAAATGATGGCCAAATTGAACATATCTTAATATGTAGGTTAGATGATAAAATTTTGTCATACCAACTTGCTGATTTTGTTATATTTTTAATGAAAGAATGATACTGATACTGATTTTAAGAAATATGTAATGAAGTGTTTAAAAGTACAGGAGCACATATATTAAACATATTCTGGGTCTGGAAAGAGAGAGAGAGAGAATTAAAACACAGTGTTTGGCAAATGCAAATGAACAGTACAGTGGATTCTTCTACCCAAGTTTCATATCCATAGATTCAACCAATCAGGCTGAAAATGTTTGGGGAAAAAATGTATCAGTACTGTACATGTACAACTTTTCTTGTCATTCTTCTATGGTCCAATAAAGATCTACCTGACATTTATATTATATTAGGCAACATATGTAATCTAGAGATGAGTTACGGAATGCAGAAGGGTGTACATGGCTCCTATGCAGAAAACATACCATTCCAATATGTAACTTGAAAATTCTCAAATTTTGGTGTGCAGGAGAGCTCTGGAACAGTCCCCCTCAGATACCAAGAAATGTATAAGGGGATGCTTTGGACTTCTTAAACTTTTCTAAAAGTCTAAAATTATTTTGTTCGTTTGAGACAGGGTCTCTCTTTGTAATTCAGGCTCATCTTCAGATTACTGAAGCCCAGACTGGCCTCGAACTCACACCAATTCTCTTGCTTCAGCCTCCCGAGTGCTGGGTTACAGGCATGCACCACCATGCCTGGCCTGAAGGTCTACAATTATTGAAAATAGAAGTTAAAAATTGATCTCACTGAAATATGGCAAGATGTTAAAATTTGATAAAGTCAAGCTGGTCTGCATACAGACCTGATTCATCATATTCTTTACACATCTGCATGTTTGAAATTTTTCAAAATATATTTATATTTGAAATAATTATACTATGGGTAAGTACATAAAAATGAAGCAGGAGTAAGAAGACATCAACAGAATACATGTTACACTTTTGGGAAATCCTAAACATCAGAGAAAGGATTTAGAAACCACAAACAACTTCAAGGGATTGATTCCTCATGTGGATTCCTAATCCTCTTTATGAGCCAGCTTTGTCTAAAAGAGCCATCATCAGTTTCCATGATCCATGTTCTCACATCTAAGCACTCATTCTGAGTTTCTAGAACACTCCTCCTGTCTCTTTATTGATCCAGCTCTACCCAATAGGATTCAACTCCAGTCACTTCCTGGAAAAACCTTCCTGCCTCCCAAACACATTTACTGAGATGACTCAGTAGAAAAAGCACTTCCCTGGCAAGTGCAAGGGCCTGAGTTGAATTCCCCGGTTCCATAAAAAGAAAGCAACAACAACAAAAAATATATATATACCCCCCCACATGCTAGCATTCCCCCTAGATGTCACAGCAACTGTCATACTTGATAGTGCCTTATTTATTTTTGTTTTCCCTTTCCCACCCTGCAAGTTCCCAAGAACAAGTTCAGTGTGTTAATTTCCAACATCAGCTCAATCATGTGTTAATTATCTTGTGTTACAGTAATTTAAACACAGGTTTGGAAGTAATGCTACGTCCTTGAGCACAGAAATTTGAGGCATATAACCTTAGAAGAAAATGCAGATAACGTTCTTAATTGATCTTCTTTTCTCAATACACAAAATGTTTTGGAGTAAGAGCATTGCTTAATGCCTTGAGCATCGAATAATGTTTTCATAGCAACTACAACCCCGGTCACATTTACACACCATTCTTATCAACGCTAATTAAAAGATTCTTGCCTTAGAATAGTTACTTAAGCGTCTTAGAACTTCAAGATTCTAAATCAACTTAAAAGTCTGAGGCGATCCTAAACAAGAAGTGACTTGGGCTTGCCTGAGCGGGTGCAGAAACTGGCTGGGCCTCTGAGCGTCGCTGTTGACCACCTAAGGAATGGAAAGCGAGACAAAAGTCACTACCGCTCCTGCAATACAAAGGGCTAGGCATCTGGACCGTAAGCTTCGGGGTGGTAGAGAAATTCAGCCCAGCAGTTCATCAGTTCTCTCCAGAGTGGCTTGGTTCCCGTGAATTCTGGTCGTCTCAGCTCCTGGGGATAGAGTGGAATTCCCTCACTGAAAGCTGGAAATTGACCTGGAGAAAACACCGCGGGACAAGAGAAATGGCGACTCTGCAAAAGCTACTGCACCGCAAAAGGCTAGTTCTTCTGTGGCTCCTTTTGGCGGACCTGTGGGAAGCTGGGGCTGGGCAGATTCGCTATTCTATGCCAGAGGAGCTCGACAAAGGCTCCACCGTGGGCAATATAGCCAAAGACTTGGGTTGGGAGCCCCAGGAACTGGCAGAGCGCGGGGTCCGCATCGTCTCCAGAGGTAAGACGCAGCTTTTCTCTCTCGACCCGCGCAGCGGCAGCTTGGTCACCGCGGGCAGGATAGACCGGGAGGAGCTGTGCGCCCAGAGCGCGCGGTGTCTGGTGAATTTTAACGTACTACTGGAAGATAAATTGACTATTTATTCAGTAGAAGTGGAGATAACGGATATTAACGACAATGCCCCTCTTTTTGGAGTAGATGAACTGGAGCTAAAAATCAGTGAAACAACTACCCCAGGATTCCGGATTCCTCTTAAAAGTGCTCATGATGCGGACATAGGGAAGAACTCTCTGCAGAAGTATGAGCTCAACCCAAACGACCAATTCTCCCTGGATATGCGAAGTGGAGCTGACGGGAATAAGTACCCAGAGCTGGTGCTGGAGCACACTCTGGACCGCGAGGAAGAAGCTGTTCACCATCTCGTTCTTGTCGCTTCTGATGGAGGTGAACCGGTCCGATCCGGCGCCTGCCGCATCCGCGTGAAGGTCCTGGATGCAAACGATAACCCTCCTGTTTTCACACAGCCCGAGTACCGCGTAAGTGTTCCAGAGAACACGCCCGTGGGCACCCGAATACTCACGGTGACGGCCACTGATGCAGACGAGGGATTCAACGCTCAGGTGGCATACGTTCAAGAGAAACCCCTTGGACAGACCTCAGAGGTATTTGCGCTTAAGTCAACTTCTGGAGATTTAACAATCTTGCGAAGTCTGGATTACGAGGATGCCAAATTCCATGAAATTGATATTGAAGCTCAAGATGGTCCGGGCCTTCTGACCAGAACGAAGGTGGTTGTCATGGTTCTGGATGTGAATGACAATGCCCCGGAATTTTACATGACATCTGCTACTGGATCAGTTCCTGAAGACTCTCCTCCAGGAACTGTAATTGCACTTTTCAACGTACACGACAGAGACTCTGGGCAGAACGCTTTTATCACATGTTCTCTCCCTGAGAAACTTCCCTTCAAGTTGGAAAGTTCAGTGGACAATTACCACAGACTGGTTACAACCAGAGCCCTTGACAGGGAACAGTTTTCCTTTTACAACATCACAATCACTGCTGCAGATGGAGGGAACCCGTCTCTGTCCACAGCTGCTCACATTTTGCTGCAGGTGACAGACATAAATGATAACCCACCCGCATTCCCCCGCGCATTCTACTCCACCTTTGTTCCTGAAAACAACCCCAGAGGCGCCTCCATCTTTTCAGTGGTGGCCCATGATCCCGACAGTGAGGACAATGCCCATGTAACTTACTCTCTGGCTGAGGGCATCCTTCAAGGAGCCCCCCTGTCCTCTTACATTTCTATCAACTCTGACACTGGAGTCCTCTATGCTCTTAGGTCCTTTGATTATGAGCAGTTCCAAGACCTGCAGCTGCAGGTAATAGCGCTGGACAGCGGGAACCCTCCACTCAGCAGCAATGTGTCACTGAGCCTCTTCTTGGTGGATCAGAATGACAATGAACCTGAGATTCTGTACCCCACCCTCCCAACAGATGGTTCCACAGGTGTGGAGCTGGCACCTCGCTCAGCAGAGCCTGGATACCTGGTGACCAAGGTGGTGGCAGTGGATAGAGACTCCGGACAGAATGCCTGGTTGTCCTACCGGCTACTTAAAGCCAGTGAGCCAGGGCTCTTCTCTGTAGGGCTGCACACAGGTGAGATACGCACTGCAAGAACCCTGCTGGATAAGGATGCACTCAAGCAGAGCCTAATAGTGGCCGTTCAAGATCATGGCCGGCCCCCTCTCTCTGCCACTGTCACAGTCACCATAGCTGTGGCTGATAGCATCCCCGATGTCCTGGCAGACCTGGGCAGCATCAGGACCTCTGCTGACCCTGATGATTCTGACCTCACACTCTACCTGGTGGTGGCTGTGGCTGCTGTCTCCTGTGTCTTCCTGGCCTTTGTCATTGTGCTGCTGGCACTCAGGCTGCGGTGCTGGCATGCATCACGCTTGCATCAAGCTACAGGAGGTGGGCTGGCTGGCATGCCCCCCTCACACTTTGTGGGTGTGGATGGGCTGCATGCTTTCCTGAAGACCTATTCTCATGAGGTCTCACTCACCTCAGACTCACGGAAGAGCCACATTATCTTTCCCCAACCCAACTATGCTGACACCCTCATCAGCCAGGAGAGCTGTGAGCAAAAGGATTTCCTACCTGCACCTCAGCCTCTACTCAATGACAAAGGAGAAGAACCAGCTCAGGTAAACTTGATTTTCACAATATGTGTCTTATGTATTTTGCTAAAATAAATTTAGCTATTTAGTTAGTTTCTCTTTATTATTTATTTTATTTCTCATGTTTCCTTGAGGATATATTCAATTTTAAGGAAATGAACCCTGACAAATTACATCTAGATAACTTTACATGTTCCTCACCTGTAAAAGATGACAGGCACAAGAATCATTGCATAAGGAGCACACAGAGGAAGTTAGTAGATAAATATGATATTTAGATTCTCAAAAGAACTTAGGTATTGGAGTGTGTTTCTAATCCTTTATTTTCTACCCCTAGGCAAACCATCTCATCTGTATGGATCAACAATT
The DNA here is from genome assembly GCA_004027165.1 of Ctenomys sociabilis. Classification (NCBI taxonomy): domain Eukaryota; kingdom Metazoa; phylum Chordata; class Mammalia; order Rodentia; family Ctenomyidae; genus Ctenomys; species Ctenomys sociabilis. The sequence continues at coordinate 33,318 of PVKA01017494.1, forward strand.
CTTTCTGTCTTAAAAATATGAAGACTGGGAATGTGGATGTAGAGTGCTTGGCTAGCATGATAGAGTGCTTGGCTAGCATGCATGAGGCCCTGTGTTCAGTCCCCAGCACTTATATATTTACCCAGGTTTCTTCCTCCTTTAAAATGTAAGACTTTTTGCTTTATATTTGAATCTGTTGTGAAAGTTAAAATATTTTAGTGAATTAGTTCTTTCTCACTTGCTCTTACTATTTTTTCCTGTAGTTTCATAATGGTTTTCATCTTCCTTAATTTGCATGTGAATCCATATTTAAAAGATTAAATATTTAAATATTCAAATTTTTTCAATAATTGGAATCAACCATAGAGCTTTGCATATAAGATCTAGGCAAGCACTGTGCCACTAAGCTATACCCAAGCTCCTCCATTGTGAGTGTTCACACATGTGTTCACTCACATGTGTGAACAAGCATTCTAGATTGAACCCAGATCCCTACTGGGTCTCCCATCCCTGAGCTGCAATTCTTCCAGAAATATGTGTTCATGACAGAGTTTCAGGAAGGTGTTTCATGGTGTTGATGCTTTGTTATAAATCACAATAAAGTCATACTGTGTTCTTTGAAGAACTGACTTTCATCACTTGCCCTATAAAAATTGGTAAAGTAATACTACATGGTTTTCTTTTGGCTGTATTTTTAAATTTTTTCTTGTGTCTGGAAATCATACTACCTTCAACTTTAAAAATAATGTTCTGTATATTATCATCTAAGTTTGCCTAATGATAAGATGGAAGGGGTGCAGAGACCATTTCATATAATTTCTCCTAAATAACCTCTTTATACATCTTCTTCTCAAATTTTCCTATTCATAACAGCTGTTTAAAATGTTCCCCACCCTCTAACCAACCGTATTCCTTCTCACAACTATGGTCCGTCTCTCCTAGTTCTCTTCCCATTTTGATTTTTAGTATGTTGGTCATATATTTAATAATGGAGGACAATGAATACTAGTATTCTGTGTGCTGGGATAAATTTTTATTCTTTGATAATTTTGATTTTGATTTGGAAGTAATTATGTAGCAATTGAGCCTTGTGTTTAATAATATCACATACTTCAAGGAGTTGTGCTTCTTTATTAGGTATAAGAGTATCTGATAAGGGAACTTTTGAGAAAATTTATTATGCTGTGCTTATTATTACATAAATTTCTCTGAGGTGAGATTGGAACTCATTGTGAAATATTGTATCGTAATACATTTTCTTTTAAGTAAAAAATTGTGAACAGAGGAAAAGTAAATATGCAATCCCTTTTAGTGTACATGCTAATACCATAAGAATAAAGAGCTGTTCCTTGGGTATGCAACACTTCATGACTGAAATGACAAGCACTATATATTGCACTTCTACTTCTGTGCTTGAGGAAAAACATACAGAGAAAATGATTCACAACAAAACTCTACTAGTTTCAGTTGTGGCTTTAAAAAATCATCTTCACACTCTTGACCTAGGCAAAGTAAATTCCTGTCGGTACCCTAAAGCCTGTGATTTCCACCTCACATCTGCATATTGCCATGGTGTTTGGTCACATCCAGGCCTTTTCCCCGCCCGTCCCCTTATGTTTCCTGGAGAAATATAGCTTTGCTGACCTCCAGGCAGAACGGCGACCTCCTATCCCCTTGGTTTTCCTATTTTAGTGGTTACCTTGATGCACTGTAATTTCCTGTTTGCTACTGAATCCTCATCAACATTATGATGGGCATGGTTGTCTCTACACTATTCGCCTGAAATCCCCAAACATATAGTGTGACACCCAGTTATGTATTTGTTTAATCAGTTAGTTAAAGGACAAATGTTGAAATTAAGATGTCAGGCTGTCACAGTAAACTTAAAGAATTATAAACTATATATGCATTTGGTATTTCTGTGTGGAGTATTTGAAATGATAACTCTACCATGTTTGAAGCAATATCAGTGGAGTTAATGTTAGGTTGTGAGTTAACAATGGAGATAATGTGAAATCACAATATGTATCAATTCCAGTTCCTTTACCTCTGACAAAAAAGATTTCAGATGTTGGTAAACTAGCTTGTCTGAGTGTATGCAGTAAACGGTTAAGCCTCTGGGTGTCGCTGTTGACCATCAAGGAGAAAACGCGCTAAGGAACCGAATCCACCATTTCTTTACTCTCAAAACGCAAGGAACCAACAAATCAGACTGAGGCGATTCCGGGAGGCCAGCAAGCTCACTCCAAAAATCAGCCAGCTCTGGGACCTATGAATTGAGCCTATGAAAGACTTAATTGTTTGAGAAAATAAGATTGGAGTCCATTGTGGAAAATTGGAACTGAGTTCAGAGAAAATAATTTACCAAAAAAGACATGATCCAGTGCCTGAGATTCCGAAACAGCGCAGGGCTTGCTCTGCTGTGCGCGCTCCTGGGGACGCTGTGTGAGCCAGGATCTGGACAGATCCGCTACTCAGTGCCTGAAGAGCTGGAGAAGGGCTCCTTCGTGGGCAGCATCGCCAGGGACCTGGGGCTGGAGCCCCACGAGCTGACGGAGCGCGGAGTCCGCATCGTCTCCAGAGGTAGGACGCAGCTTTTCTCTCTCAACCCGCGCGGCGGCAGCTTGGTCACCGCGGGCAGGATAGACCGGGAGGAGCTGTGCGCCCAGAGCGCGCGGTGCACAGTAAAATTTAACGTCCTGGTTGAGGACAAATTGAAAATTTTTGAGGTAGAAGTAGAAATTAAAGATATTAATGATAATGCTCCTAATTTTCTAACAGAGGAATTGGAAGTAAAAATTAGTGAGCTAACAGTTCCTGGAACACGATTTCCACTTAAAACTGCATTTGACCCAGATGTGGGCATGAATTCCTTGCAGAAGTACAAGCTCAGCCCCAATGAGTACTTCTCCCTGGCTGTCAGCAGTGTAGCTGATGGGGCCACGTACCCAGAGTTGGTGCTGGAGCGAGCCCTGGACCGTGAGCACAGAGAAGTCCATCAGCTGGACCTCACTGCCTCTGATGGGGGTGACCCTGTCCGCTCTGGCAACTTGGGCATCCAAGTGATAGTTCTGGATGCAAATGATAACCCCCCAGTGTTTACTCAGCCGGAATACCACGTAAGTGTCCAGGAAAATGTGCCAGTGGGCACGAGGCTGGTCACGGTGAATGCCACCGACCCTGATGAGGGATTCAATGCTCAAGTGACCTATATCCTAGATAGAATGCCTGGCAAAATTGCTCAGATTTTCGATCTCAACTCAGTGACTGGGGATGTGTCACTGTTAAAAAATCTAGATTATGAGGATTCGATGTTCTATGAAATAAAAATTGAAGCACAAGATGGCCCAGGTCTTCTTTCAAGAGCCAAGATTCTAGTCACAGTGCTGGATGTGAATGACAATGTCCCAGAGGTTACAGTCACTTCCCTCACAGGCTCAATCCCAGAAGAGGCAACTACTGGTAGAGAAATTGCTCTTATCAATGTGCATGACCGAGATTCTGGGCAGAATGGACAAGTCACAGTTTTTGTTTTAGGAAATCTGCCTTTTAACTTAGAAAAATCAATAGACCAGTATTACCGCTTAGTGACAGCAGAATCTTTAGACCGAGAACAAGTATCTGAATATAACATCACTCTGAGAGCCACAGATGGGGGACATCCACCTCTGTCCACAGAAACGCACATTACTCTGCAGGTAGCAGATATCAACGACAACCCTCCTGCCTTCTCTGAAGCTTCCTACTCTGCCTACATTCCTGAAAATAACCCTAGAGGAGCCTCCATCTTCACAGTGACTGCCCAGGACCCAGACAGTGAAAACAATGCCCGAATCACTTATTCACTGACTGAGGACACCCATCAAGGGGCACCACTGTCCTCCTACATCACCATCAACTCTAACACAGGTGTTCTGTATGCACTGCGTTCTTTTGACTATGAAGAATTTAGAGACCTGCAGTTATTGGTGACAGCTAGTGACAGTGGGAATCCTTCACTCAGCACCAATGTGTCAGTGAACCTGTTTGTGTTAGACCAAAATGACAACATACCCGAAATCTTATATCCAGCACTCCCAACAGATGGTTCCACTGGTGTGGAGCTGGCACCTCGCTCTGCAGAGCCTGGATACTTGGTGACAAAGGTGGTGGCAGTAGACAGAGACTCTGGACAGAATGCCTGGCTGTCCTATCACCTGCTCAAGGCCAGTGAGCCAGGGCTCTTCTCAATGGGGCTACACACAGGAGAGGTGTGCACAGCAAGAGCCCTGCTGGACAGAGATGCCCTCAAACAGAGCCTGGTGGTGGCTGTCCAGGACCATGGCCAGCCCCCTCTCTCTTCCACTGTCACTCTTACTATCGCTGTGGCTGACCGAATCCCTGACGTCCTGGCAGATCTGGGCAGCATCAGGACCCCCGCAGACCCCAGTGATTCAGACCTCACGCTCTACCTGGTGGTGGCTGTGGCTGCTGTCTCCTGTGTCTTCCTGGCCTTTGTCATTGTGCTGCTGGCACTCAGGCTGCGGCACTGGTACACGACTCGCCTGCTTCAGGCTGCGAGCAACGGATTGGCTGGCGGGCCAGCATCACACTTTGTGGGCGTGGACGGAGTGCGCGCTTTCCTGCAGACCTACTCCCACGAGGTGTCACTCACCTCGGATTCGAGAAAGAGCCACCTCATCTTTCCGCAACCAAATTATGCGGACACCCTCATCAGCCAGGATAGCTGTGAGAAAAGCGAGCCTCTTCTGGTGTCTCAAGATTTGCTTGAAACAAAGGGGGATCCTAAGCTACTTGAGGTAAGTTATTTCTCTTTTTGAATGTCATTAGGAGTATGCCAAGGTGATTATTATAGATTTTAACACACTTTTATTTGAGAACTAAAGTATGAAGTTGTCTTTAGCTCTGCTTTATAAATATTTGTTCCTCTCTCTGTACTTCCTGGCTTGGTTATGCCAGTTGTGGCCCAGGTAGCTAGTTCTGTGAAAACATTATGTGTGCCAGTTACCATACCTCTCTTCAAAGAAAGGGTGCAATTGCCATTGTGAAGATGTCCAGATCTTTTTGAAAATGTGGCTGTTCCTCCTGTTTGCATCTTCCAGTAACTATGAGAGAAGAACCCTGTGGATTTTCCAACACCAATCTAGTCTCTTGTGATGAATAGGCTTTTACAATTTTTCTTCAGCACTGAGGACTAAACATAGAGCCTTGGTGCAAGCTAAGCAGGTACTCTACTCCTGAGCTACACCCCTAGCCACACCTTTTAAATTTCAAATCCCTGTGATATGAATTTTCTCACTCCTGCTTACCTATCCTATATTGCATTATACAAACAAGTTGCAAGTATGTATAAATACAAGATGCTTTACGCTCTCCTTCCAAACCAGACCACACACTCTTTTCATTTAAAAGACATAAAAATTGTATATAAAGACATTAGGCAATTAGTTTAACCTTTAGTCTTAAAGTGTGTGTGTGTGTATGTGTGTGTGTGTACTCATTAATTTCAAACTTTTGCCATTATGAGCCTCGGAGTGGTACTTATTGCCCCTTGAGAGGGAAAGAGGTTTATTTAGCCAGTGGCTCTGGAGGCAGAGTAGTCCAAGAGCATAGAGTCTAGTCAGCATCTAGAAGTGCACTATTGCAGGATCATACATGACAGAGAACATCACATGACAAAGCAGAAAATGAGTCAGAGACTTGTTGCTTTTACAACAAAGTCACTCAGGGTATAATCTATTCATAGACCAACTCATTAATGAAGGCAGAGCACTCATAATCATTCATCTCCCAAAAGTCCCATTTTTTAATATCTTAACATGTGGCTTCCAATACTTGCAATTTGGGGGATGAAATCAAACCAACTGCATTTAATTTGGTAATGCTCCTGAGATAAAAGGATTTCCTTGCTTGAGTACCAAAGACCAGGATGAGTTTTTTTTTTTTTGGGGGGGGGCAGAACTGAGGATTGCCAAGGAAGCGCTTATTCCACTGAGCCATCTCCCCGGTCCCTAGAATGAGTTTTTAAAGTGTCTAAGAACTCTCAACATCTCTCCAGTATTTACCAGTGATCAAGTCAAACTCACTTGATTCATTAATGGTATAAATTCATTGAAACTGAGAATTGCAATTATCAAGTTACAATTACATTCCTATAGAAAGAAAGCACTGGTTTCATAAAAATAAATATGGCTTACACAAGTTTCAGTATTATAAAAGCATATGTGCCCAAATACTAACTTTGTCCCTTTAATGAAAGATTCACATCTGTTCTACTGAGCTTGGGATATTATGTTTTATAAAGGAAAGCAATGCACTAAAATAATTTCAGAGCCTTGACTTCCTCCTTTTTTATGGTAAAGACTACATATTGAACAGTGTGTATGGAGAAATTTAAATCCTAATTGAGAAGTCATTCCAGTGAATTTGAAGAATCATATGTCACTTTTAAAAATAGGGAAAATCCGTTCACTTATTTGGATTCATCAGTCATACCTGAATTTATAAATACCATACAGTGAAACCACTGGAAGATATTTTTGCCCCAAAACTGAAAAAAAAAAAAAATGCCTCAGGAAATGAAAAAGAAGAATGCAAAATGATGAAGATGTTTATGAGATTATGACAAAGAAATGTCAAATTTATGGGAAATGCAAATATCTGATTCTTTCAAGCAACTTAAAAGACAAAGTAGTAAGATCAAGTTTGCACAACGAAGAGAAATACCTGGGAAGTCCGCAGTTTTCCAAGACAACCTCTGGGCGCCGCTGTTGACCAAAAGGAAGAGAAGTGTTTTCGGTTCTGCAGGAAGAGGCTAGCCAGTGCTTTCTTCCTTTATCAGGCATATATCAGAACCGGGTGCTCCTCTGCACCCTTAAACACCTTACAAACAAATGATACCCTCAAATAACAAAATTTGAGTGCTGTCATTGACTTTAAAAAAATCCCAGAGAAACCTTGAAACAAAACTCTGCGGAGAGAGAAAGAAATGCAGAGAAGCTCCAGAGAAGCTGAAACGATGAGAAATCAGGTATTGTTTCCTTTCCTGCTTTCTTTGATTTGCGGGGCCATCTCCCACCCCATCCTCTACTCCATTCCGGAGGAGCTAGCCAAGGGCTCTCGGGTGGGGAACCTGGCCAAGGATCTTGGGCTCAGTGTCCAAGAGCTGCCTGCTCGAAAACTGCGGGTTAGTGCAGAGGATTATTTCAACGTGAGTGCGGAGAGTGGAGACTTGTTAGTGAGTGGCAGGATAGACAGAGAGAAGATTTGTGGGGGCAAGTCTGAATGTGCACTGGAATTTGAATCAGTCACTGAAAATCCAATGAACATTTTCCATGTGACTGTTGTGATCCAAGATATTAATGATAATGCACCACATTTCATTGCAAAAAGCACTGAATTAGAAATCTGTGAGTCAGCCTTACCAGGGGTAAAATTCCCTTTGGATTCTGCACAAGATGCAGATGTAGAAAGTAATTCACTGAAGATATACACCATCAACCCCAATCCATATTTCTCTCTGTCAACAAAGGAAGGCCCTGATGGAAATAAATACCCAGAATTACTGCTGGAAAAACCTTTAGACAGGGAACATCAGAGCTCTCATCTTTTAATCTTGACTGCTATTGATGGTGGGGACCCACCTCTAAGCAGCACCACGCAGATCTGGATCAAAGTTACTGATGCTAATGATAATGCTCCAATATTCAGTCAAGACATATATAGAGCTACTCTCCAAGAAAACCTGCCCCCAGGCACGTCTGTGCTTCAGGTGGTAGCCACAGACCAGGATGAGGGTGTTAATGCAGAGATAACCTATGCCTTCCTCAATGCCCCGACAAGCACTAGCCTCCTCTTCAATCTCAATCCAACTACAGGAGATATCACAACTAATGGCACATTGGACTTTGAAGAAAGGAGTAGATTTATTTTGGGTGTAGAAGCCAAGGATGGAGGAGTGCACACAGCTCACTGTAATGTTCAGATTGAACTTGTTGATGAGAATGACAACGCTCCAGAGGTGACATTCATATCCTTTTCAAAACATATTCCAGAAGACTCAAACCTTGGAACCATAATAGCCCTCATTAAAGTGACAGACAGAGACTCTGGGCAAAATGGTCTGGTGATGTGCTATATCCAGGAAGAGGTTCCCTTCAAATTAGAGTTCACTTCTAAAAATTATTACAAGCTGGTAATTGAGAGGACTCTAAACCGGGAAGAGACCTCAGAGTACAACATTACCCTTATAGCCACTGACAAAGGAAAGCCATCCCTTTCCTCTAGGACAAAAGTCACCCTGCACATCACTGACGTCAACGACAACACGCCTGTTTTCCAGCAGGCCTCCTACATGGTTCGTGTGGCAGAAAACAATCCTCCCGGAGTTTCTATTGCTCAAATCAGAGCCTCTGACCCTGATCTAGGACCCAACGGCCAAGTCTCCTACTCCATCGTGGCCAGCGACCTGGAGCCCAGAGCGCTGCTGTCCTACGTGTCTGTGAGCGCACAGAGCGGGGTGGTGTTCGCGCAGCGCGCCTTCGACCACGAGCAACTGCGCGCCTTCCAGCTCACGCTGCAGGCCCGCGACCACGGCTCACCCGCGCTCAGCGCCAACGTGAGCCTGCAAGTGCTGGTGGGAGACCGCAATGACAACGCCCCGCGGGTGCTGTACCCCGCGCTGGGGCCTGATGGATCAGCACTCTTTGACACGGTGCCGCGCGCCGCCGAGCCCGGCTACCTGGTCACCAAGGTGGTGGCGGTGGACGCTGACTCCGGACACAATGCCTGGCTGTCCTACCACGTGCTGCAGGCCAGCGACCCTGGGCTCTTCAGCCTGGGGCTGCGCACTGGCGAGGTGCGCACTACTCGCGCCTTAGGCGATAAAGACGCTGTCAGACACCGCCTGCTGGTCGCTGTGCGCGATGGAGGACAGCCTCCTCTTTCAGCCACAGCCACGTTGCACCTCATTTTCGCGGATAGCCTGCAAGAGGTCTTGCCCGACCTCAGTGAACGACCTGTGTCCTCTGACCCGCAGGAGGAGCTGCAGTTTTACCTGGTGGTGGCCTTGGCCTTGGTCTCTGTGCTCTTCCTCCTCGCTGTGATTCTAGTGGTTGCTCTGCGCTTACGCCACTCCTCCAGCCCAGCTCTCTGGAGCTGTTTTCAGCCTGGTCTCAGCTCCCAGTCTGGACCCATGGTTCCCTCTCACTACAGTGACAGAACTTTGCCATTTTCCTACAATCTGTGCGTTGCTTCCCATTCTGCAAAGACAGAGTTTAATTTCCTGAACGTGACACCGGAGGTGGCTGCCCCTGAGGATCTCCTGTGTGATGATCCTTCTGTGGTTGCATGTGCCAGTGATGAGCATCCAAAACTAGATGGTGATTCTTCTTTTTCCTCCAACGTAAGTGTTTGCTATCTTGTTTGAATTTTACATATTTAATTCATTTCTCAGTTGTGCATAACTAACTTTGAATATTTTCCATGTTTCTAATGATGGTAGCTGGCATGGGACTTATTAGATGGTGGAAATAAGCTCTGTCCTCTTTGAAATTACTTGCTTACTAATTTTTGGATTTTACTGTTGGAATTCAGTATGGTTGGAAAATCTTCCTACAGAGAGTGATATTTGGAGGTCAACTTTTCTGATAATACCAGTACTTTTTTCCAAGTGACACTATTTTTTTTTTCAGGAAATCATATATTTACCTCTTACATGTACAAGTTAAAATGTATGTTCTTCTTCATAAATTTCATTTGTAGTTGTCTTTTTTACTGCGGATACCTTTGCTCAGCACAAATATAACTAAGCTTTTTAACACTTAGTTGTCATATTATAAGTAGTAGAAACTCAAATTTTATATTAAGTCACTAACTTTGAATCCCATAATTCCCTCAAAATTTCACTACAGTATATTCCATAAATTACATAACCAACCTTTAGTTATTTATTTTATGTTCTTGCTACTGTTATTACAACAAGTAATGCAACAAACATTTTATTTATAGAATTTCCTATTTTTCTTCTTTCTTTAGTACATACTTTTAAAAACTCAGTCAAATGTGTGAGTACTCTGAGATTTTTATTCATACCATCCAATTTATTTTCAGAACACCTCACTGTAATGTCCAACTCACTAGCAGTGACTCTTTTAAGGACTGTGGGGGAAAACATCATTAGTCCACTCTCTGAAAATCTGAAGATGTAAAATTTCTATATAGATATTAAACTTTTATGTCTCTTTAAAATTCAACTAGGGGCCTTGGGAGATGGCTCAGTGGAATAAGTGCTTCCTTGGCAAGTGAAAGGGCCTGAGTTCTAATCCCCGGTTCCACGAAATAAAACCAAAAAAGGAAAGTAAAAAAAATAATAATAATAATAATAATAGCCGGGCGTGGTGGCGCATGCCTGTAATCCCAGCACTCGGGAGGCTGAGGCAGGAGGATTGTTGTGAGTTCGAGACCAGCCTGAGCTTCAAAGTGAGCTTAAGGCCAGCCTGAACTGCATAGTGAGACCCTGTCTCAAAAAGACAAAAAAAAAAAATAATAATAATAATAATAATAATAATAATAATAATAATAATAAAATAAAATTCAACTCAACTCTATGTGCTAATTGCCAAATGAAGAGTAACCTAAAGCACTAGGGACTTACTGCTTTCTATCAAAATTTCTGAAATCGTTATTCTCAAGAAAGCTATGAGGAGATGTTGGATTTAGCTCAATAATACAACATTTCCCTAGCATGTATGAGCTGCAGAGTTATCCCCAGCACTACAAAAACACAACACATTCAATAACAGTGCATAGACAAATATTTCCTTTTACTGGAAATTTCTAAAACCAAAACTAAAGAAATCAAAATAACCAGACAAGATGGTATCGACCTACAATGCCAGCATTTTGGAGGTTCAGTCAGGAGGATCACACTGAGTTCAAGACACACTGGACTACACAGCAAGATCCTGCCTCCAAAAAAGAGAAAAGAAATAAAAATAGTGATAAAAGGACATCACATGTGATCTCTGATATGTTTATAAAGTCACTAAAATACTGTCTGCACTTTATAGAACTTAGCCTACTGATTCTTACCCATTGCTTGAGGCTTTGCATTTGTTTTGTACTTAATTCATTAAACACTGAAAATATACTGGAAAATGTTGGGTAACTATTTTGAGAAAGTTGCTATAGTAAAGAAAAACTGTTAAGCTCAGAGGCATATCTCGTGGGTTAGAATCTGCTATATACAAATTTCATCAGCAAATTTTTTCCCAAAGTTCCAAATCATTCTTCCCAAGCATATTTCACAGAAAGGTAAGAGTATCCCTTGAACAAAAAGTATTTTGTGGCAAAAGAATTGAAAACCTTCCCCAGGTTTTAAAGGATGAATGCAGGTGAAGAAACATCTCTTCATGGATGAGCACCAGAGTTGGAATGTAAAGCTAAAGGTCCACTACTGAATTTTCACCCATCATTGTCCTCCACCTTTCCAGTTCTCTCTTGTGCCTGGGAAAATTGATGTGCTACACATACGCAATACACTACACACAACAAAAAAGGGTGCCGATGGGTGAACGAACAATGAAAAACTGAAAGGAAGTACAAAAACTGCCAAAAATCACCACTGCAATAAGGAAAAAATGCCTTACGGTTTACCATACCGGGAAATTTGGCTCCTTCCTGGGTTTGCGCGGAAAGTTAAACAAGCACGTTAAAAAACGGGGTTTTGAGTTTTACTCTATTTGGGAAAACTGCAAATGAGCATTTGAAAGACGTGTAAAAGAAACGTTGCAATAACAGATTAGGACTCTGAGCGTCGCTGTTCACCAATCCAGGGGAAAAGACAACCTGAAATATCGGAACAAGATTGCTGCACCACAAAGCTACTGCTTCTGAGGCTTTAGGAAAGCTTCAGCCAGGATCCTGAGGAGCTCCCGCAAACTTTGGTAAAAGCATATCATTTGCGAACCAGCGGTAAGAGGGCTCCTTGGGGCTCCACGGAGAAACAGCCCAGCTCCGGATATACGCAGCGGGAAGGCAATGGCTGCTCCTCTTCATTCACCAGGCTACAAAGGACTGCTCTGCATCTGCATACTCCTCCGGGCTCTGTGGGAAACCCGGTCAGAACAGATCCGCTACTCGGTTCCAGAGGAGCTGGAAAAAGGCTCTGTGGTGGGCAGCATCGCCAAGGACCTGGGGCTGGAGCCCCAGAAGCTGGCCGAGCGCGGAGTCCGCATCGTCTCCAGAGGTAAGACCCAGCTCTTTGCTCTGAATCCGCGGAGCGGCAGCTTGGTCACCGC
>PVKA01017495.1:0-11477 GCA_004027165.1 Ctenomys sociabilis
TAGGGAGTTATTCAAAGAAATTGTCGACCATATCCATTTACAGCTCAGCTTAATATTATGGGCTCATGATGTATACTTCATTTTTATACTTTTATACTTTTCTGCTGGATGGTTAAGACCTAGGTAGATCAAAACTTATATATCAACACATGAACTTTATATTTCCTATGTGGTCATTGAAGTCTTCTCAGGGTTTATCATGTAGTCCTGTACATTATTCTGTAGTTCCCCAACAAAGGGTTTTAATGTAGACCTTTTTTTTGCACCCATGCTGTTGATTGCTAAATGTAATAGTCTGATCATGACGCTGAATAAATGTGTCTTTTTTAAAAAAAAAAGAAAATAAGGGTCCTGGCCCAGTATGAAAGGTCTGGGTTCACTCCCCAGAACCAAGAAAAGCAAAAAAAAAAAAAAACAAAAAAAAAAAAAACAAAAAGAGGTTACAGAGGCAGTGTCATCCAGGCGCAGGTTTGATGACAGCTGGTGTGCATTTGAAGCCAGAGTGCCAATGGCTATTGACTTGGGATGGAGGCAGGAGATGGCTGAGCCCAAGTGGGGGTAGGACCCCGAGTTTGTTGCTGTTGGCTTTGTGACTTGTTCACCAAGCGGTGTGCTGGAGTGATAGGTTGGTGGATGTTGCCACACCCAATGTTGTACAGCATGTATCCACAGGTTTGCCAGTGATTTCTCTGAGATTAATTATTCATTACCATGTGCCTTGCAACTGTGCTGTGTGTCCAGGAGCTGTTCTTCGGTAAGCTTGGTGTGTCAAACATCTGATGGACATCCTTTGGCACAGACACATTGTCAAGTCACTGTGGTGTAGCACTGCACTCAAGATGGAGCAAACTGATGTTCTATAAAATGGAGTCTCTCAGGGCAAAGTGCAGCCTGAAAGCCATGATGATTCTGTGCGTCAGGGCATTGCTCACAGTGGGGCCATCCTGCTCTACGAGACAGGTCATAGGCCCTACGAGACAGGTATCCTGGCCTGGTCAGACCTTGCTGGAGCCACACCTTTGACTGTCACTCTCTGCTTCTGCCCCGGAATCTCCAGGGGATGTTGGGAGGCTGGCTTCCTGGTCGGGGGGGGGGGGTGTCTCAGAACTTGGAGCAAGGGTTCTTCTCACCTTTGAAAGAATTTGAAAGAATCAGGGATGGGACATATATCAGAATATGCAGGGCGCTGGCTCCGCTGCAGGGGCAGCCGGGAGCCGGCCATGGAGCACCACCTTGTGGGGCCTGGGCCGTACCGAGCCACTAAGCTGGGTGGACGAATGGGGGAAAGAAGGAGGAGAGGAGAAACAAGGAGAACAGAAGGGATAAAGCAGAAACAAAGTTTTAGTGAATAAGGAGGGAAAGAAGGGTTAAAGGGAGGGGAGGGTGTTGAGGAAAAAAGAAACAAGTTATATCATACAGGAACAAATTCCTTTTGGATATAATTATATATATCTGAAACACACTAAAGTTAATTAAGTGGAATGAAACCGTGGAACTATTTCGATCCAGGATGCCCTTACGGCGACACCGCTGCCGGTTCAAGAGCTATGAGCGGTGTTTCACTGCGGGGGAGGCTGTGGACCGGCTGCACGAGCTGCTGCGGTGCAGTCAGAACTTTGGACCGGAGGTGACTCGGAAACAAACAGTCCAGCTGCTGAAAAAATTCCTGAAGAATCACGTTATTGAAGACATCAAGGGAAAATGGGGTCAGGAAGATTTTGAAGACAACCGTCACTTATACAGATTTCCTCCTTCCTCTCCCCTGAAACCATATCCGAAGAAGCCCCCACGCCAAAGGGATGTTATTAAATTCCCAGACTGGAATGATTCTCCACCAGGCACTTTACAAGAGAACATCCCAGTGAGGCCAGTTGTGATGAATTCCGAGATGTGGTTCAAGCGTCACAGCATTGCCATCGGTGAGGTGCCGGCTTGCCGCCTGGTCCACCGCAGTCAGCTGACAGAGGCCCATGTGGAAGAGATATGGAAGTCCATGACCTTATCGTATTTACAGAAAATTCTTGGCCTGGATTCCTTAGAGGAAGTCTTAGACAGCAAGCTCATCAACCCCAAGTTCATCATCTACAATGTCTACAGCGTTAGCAAGAAGGGTGTTGTCATCCTGGATGACAAGTCCAAAGAACTTCCTCATTGGGTACTGTCAGCTATGAAGTGTTTGACAAATTGGCCCAACTGTTCAGATTTGAAGCAGCCAATGCACTTGGGATTTGAAAAAGATATTTTTAAAATGATAGCAGATTATTATAATCACTTGAAGGAGCCGCTGCTTACATTTCACCTTTTTGATGCTTTTGTCAGCGTACTGGGTTTGTTACAGAAAGAGAAAATGGCCATTGAAGCATTTCAGATTTGTTGCCTCCTCCTGCCTCCTGAGAATAGGAGAAAGTTACAACTGCTAATGAGGATGATGGCAAGGATCTGCTTAAACAAGGAAATACCACCTCTTTGTGATGGTTTTGGCACTCGGACGCTGATGGTCCAGACCTTCTCCCACTGCATTTTGTGCTCCAGGGACGAGGTAGACTTGGATGAGTTATTAGCTGCTCGCTTGGTGACATTTTTGATGGACAATTACCAGGAGATTCTGAAAGTCCCTGTGGCCTTGCAGACTTCTATAGAAGAGCGAGTGGCTCATCTACGAAGAGTCCAGATAAAATACCCAGGAGCTGATATGGATATCACTTTATCTGCTCCTTCATTTTGCCGTCAGATTAGTCCTGAGGAATTTGAATACCAGAGAACACAAGGCTCACAGGAGCCTCTGGCGGCCTTGCTGCAGGAAGTTATAGCAGACACCAAGCTCTCCAGTAAGGAGAAGAAGAAAAAACTGAAGCAGTTTCAGAAATCATATCCCGAAGTCTACCAGGAACGATTTCCTACACCAGAAAGTGAAGCGCTTCTGTTTTCTGAAAAACCCAAACCCAAACCACAGCTGTTCACATGGGTACTGAGAAACCCTTTCCAGCCATTTCAAAGAACTCGAAGTTTTCGGATGTGAGACTTCGACTGTGACAGAGTTTAGAGACCTCTGTGGTGCTACAAGAGAGAAAAGCATAAAATACAGACCACTGAAATACAGATGCCGATGATCTGACTTTTTAAAATATTGAGCCCTTGTCAGTATTTTTGTGAGACTTTGATTTTTAAAATTACATAAATCAATAATACATTTAGTCAAATACACTGGTAATGTTAACAGATTTGAATTGGTAAAAAACCTAAGGTTGTAAAATATTTTTTAAAAACGTTTTTACTTGTTTTTTATGTTTGTACAATAATTGTGTGTCTATCCTAGTTATTGATGTTTTTGTTATAACCAAGTCTTAGCATAGTGTAAGTACTTAAAAAAGACACTGGGTTCTGGTAACTGGTGCTGGTGGCCTAATGGCCAACTGTGAGTCCTCCTGCATGAATTCCCCTCTTCAGTGTTGTCTGCGAGAATTCTTGACGTCCTGTGTTGTGCTGGCTGTGCCTTTTATTGCAGATTTGTTGGATGCTGTGACAGCCTCCACTAAAGTTGACTCTCTTATAGTGGACATTTATCTGTGAATAGATTTTCACCTATCTATAATGGTCTAATTTCAGTGTCAGCTAAAGATGGAAGATTGAACTGGATAAATTCTTTGGGTCCCTTGGGCCCTGTAGTTGTAAGTTAAATATTTGCTGTTTTTGTGAAAAAATTATAAATGGATTAAGTAAAATGAGACTGCTACTTGCCTAAATATTTTTCAGCTTCTTCATCATTTGAAAGTAAATAAAATGTGAATAAATGGTTTTTATATATTTTTATATACCATAAAAAAAAAAAGAATATGCAGAGCAGGCATGGTGATAGTTTGAGCCAGATGTCTGGTTATAATTTCAGAAGGGCCATTTGGCTGGATGGCTTTGGAGGGTTGTCCTCATATGCCACAGCCAGAGAAGAACAACAAGTTATGCTTTACGACAAAAATTACAGTGATTGGGTTTCTTCATCCAGCAGGGTCCCTTGAGGAGCTAAGGAACACACATTCCCACTGGAAGAGCCCTAGCACTCCAGTGCCTGCCTCAGCCTTAGACTCTGATCCTTCTGGTAACCAGTTGGCTCCCAGGTGTCAGCCTTGCAGTGTTCCCTTCCATACTAGCTGCAGCCTGAGCACCTTGCTCCTTCATATTCGGTCTTTACAGGAAGTCTGCATTGAGTTCAGCAATAGCTACAGTTCTAAACACCAAAATCTGAATTTAGACTTCCCCAGTATCCAGCATTGACAGATACAGGAATGGATCTTCTCCTCAGTGAGAAACTGAGCTACAGTTGGTTCTTAAATTCAAAAGAGGCAGGGAAGGAGAAATATTACAAATGTGGGAAAAACCAGAATTTAGTCATGAAACACAATTGTCCACTGATGTTCTTGATTACCAGCTCCAAGAATGTGGTGCTTGAGATTTCCTAGTTGGCCCTGGGCCCGGATCAAGCAGAGGCCTGGACTGTTTCCTGCCTAGGGGTGCCAGGATATTTGCCCAGAAAGGGCATGCAAAGCTAGCTCCTGGCTTTGAGACACAAACAAAACCTGGACCTCTGTCCACAGCTCAGCCTTTGCCCACAGGAAAGGTGGGTTACTGTGTGCTCTCAAAGAACCTCCCACAGTGTCTCTACGTCTGCTGCAGCTCAAGGCTGCAGCCTTCCACAACATTTTCTTTTTGACCCCTTTGGTTTCTCTAGAGCTGAATTAACCCATGTTCCTCTTCCTTTAGAAGCCGTATAGCTGGGCATGGTGACTTATGCCTGTAATCCCAGTGCTCTGTGAGGCTGAGGCAGAAGAACTGAAGTTTTGAGCTTATCCTGGACAACTTATCATTTTAGCAAGGATAGTCTCATTTTAAAAAGGGGAGGAGCATGGAGTTACTGAGATGAATATGACTTTCTTAGTGCCAGTGTATGATCATGTGACTTGGTAAGTGGGCCTCTGTACTTTTTAGGAAATTCCAAGGGAAGCATAGCAGGGCGAACAAGAAAGAAGAGGGGTGGAAAAGAGAAGGGCTGTGGTGTATTGGGATGGTGAAAGTCAATCCTCACACCTGTAGTCCTACTTCAGAGTTGGCTGCTGGGAGCTGCCCCTCCCTCAGTCCCTATCTGGTCCCTTTTCTGTGTGGCAGACCTCATAGCTTCCTAACTATGTTGCACAACTTGCACTTAGTAGAGAAATAAAATATGAATAAAATAAAATATCAAATGTATAATGTGTGCTTAAAATAGACATCAATATTTTCACATCAGCTATGTACTTGCTTACAAAACCTAAGAGATAACAGACATAAAAACGTATGTGAAGTGTGATGAAAATACCAATGGAACTTATGACGGTTGTGTCTAGGTATCCCCCTGAAGCCTCATGCAGTCATGGAGGCAAGCTTTTGAAAGGTGGCTGAATCTAGAGTTTGTCATTGATTCATGGTCCAGAGCTAGGATTAAGGGTGTAAGTGCTGTTACATCCACCCTAGGGCTGGTAGCCTGCATGCACTATAAGGGATAGAAAGAGGCTTGTTTCCCCTCTACCTGGTATTTTTATGTCTTCTACCACCATGAATTGTCTCTCTGGCATGTGCCTCTCTGCATCGGAGTCAGCCAATCATATAATAAAACGTTTACAAACTAAGCTAAATAAAACTTTTTCCTTATAACTTTGGATGTTGGGTATTTTATCTCAGCAATTAGAAAAGTAACTAAGATGTAATTCTACAATAAAAATAGTCTTTGCCTTTGATTGTTGTACCCAAAGCAGTCTTCACACTTGAGAACTGCACTTTCCATACATAAGTATTGCTGACATTGACAGCGTTTATTGTTTGTTTCCCCATCGTTTTTGGTGCTGAGCGACATCCCCAGCCTGTTTCCCCATCCTTTTTGTGGGGCACATCTTTTTGGTTTCCTTTTGTAGTAGGTCTTTGAAATAATGAACTTGTCTGTTCATCTGTCAGCTCACCACTTCAGTCCACAGTTTGTTTTTGTGTAGTTTCCTGGGCAGGAACATTTTGTTTTTCTCTGTAGTAAATGATCTCTTATGAGTTCCAGTCCCAATCTAAAAGAAATTCTCTGTGGTATTTTGCATTTGTTATTTTCTTTGTATACTATTAAACTATCTATGCTGCACATATTCAGGTTTGTGTATAATAAAAAATTAGGCCAATGCTTGGTGTTTTAAGTGACATCATAGTTGCTGCATAACTCATCAAGAATATTTACTTGCCTTTGGACTTACTGTAGAAAGTGTACATCTCAGGCTTCTGTTTTGCTAAGGTTTCTCAATATTTCCATTATGGTGCCTTGTTGGTATCAATAGTGCCAGTTTGTTTTTCTTTGCCTTGTAAGAGGGCAATACAAATCTTTCAGAAATTCAAAGATTGTACTATACGATTCTCTGTTTGAAATTGCAACAATTAAAAAAAAAAAAAAGAAATTGCAACAATTCATTTGGAATTTCTGCTTTGTTCCTGCATACAGCTCTTGTGCTTGTCAATTTGTGCTCTGTTAGCAAGTGCAGGATCAATTGAAAACCAGGAAACAATTTTTTTTTTTTTCAGAACAGGGAATTGAACTCAGGCCTTTGCCCTTGCCAGGGAAGTGCTTATCTACTGAGCCATCTCCCTGGCCCCAACCATTTTTTTTTTTTTTTTTTTTGTCTTTTTGAGACAGGGTCTCACTGTGCAGTTCAGGCTGGCCTTAAACTCACTTTGTAGCTCAGGCTGGTCTTGAACTCACAACAATCCTCCTGCCTCAGCCTCCCAAGTGCTGGGATTACAGGCATGCACCACCACGCCCGGCCCTAACAATTTGTTGAATGTCACATTCTGACTAGTTTGGGAGATGGGAGGAACAAGTTCACTACATCATTTGGTTTGTTGCTAGATAAATTAGGACCTGGTGGCTGAGTTCCACCAGGTCCTAATTTAAATACTTAAATATTTAAATAAATATAAAAGTTTTTACATGTACAAGAGCATACATTTTATACTATGTTTTGTTTCATTGCTTCTTTATGTTATTTACATTCTTGCAATCACCATGAGAAATCCTTGCTAAGTACAGCAGACCTATGAATGCCTTTAGTTCAGCTAGTGAGGTGTCATAGTAAATACATTTTTGAACATGGCTATTGGTGCACACAGAATGTTTACTTGCATCTCAGTTTGTGCACCTCACAACATCTTATAACATTTCCTCTTTTACAATTTCCAACATCGATGGCAGTGCTGGAATTCTGTTCAATGTTTTACCCCTGCCAAGACCGTCACTATATTTTAGGACCCAATTCTAATATTCAACCATCCCATTTGGTTGCATGGCCATTTGCAGCATTTCAACCGGTCAAATATGTACTCACATTACATTTTCTTTGTCTGAATTGAGGGGGTCTGCATTCCCTCTGTTTGTATTCCTCAATTCTTGCTCCATTTTACTGCCACAGAGACTTTGGCTCACATGGGCCAAGTCACAGTCATCATCACCATCATCAATATCACCACCATCACCATGATCACCACCATTACCACCATCACCATGACCACCACCATCACCACCATCACCATGACTACCATCGCCATCACCACCACCACCACCATCACCATGACCACCACCACCACCATCACCATGACGACCACCATCACCATTACCATGACCACCACCACCATCACCACCACCACCACCACCACCATCACCACCACTATCACCATCACCATGACCACCACCATCACCATGACCACCACCATGACCACCCTACCATCACCATCACCATCACCATGACCACCACCATGACCACCATCACCATGACTACCATCACCATCACCATCATTACCCACCCACACCACTCTTCTGTCATGAATGCATGTGTTTTACCATAGTGGATCATCTCTGCCATCCATGCATCAATAATCTGATGGTTCGCTTTTGACCTCATCCAAAATTTACAAATCTGTTTTTTTTCACTTGCCATTGTACAATGGAACTTCTACCAGAAAAATCAAAAGAAAACTTAAAAACAAAAAAAATCTTACAGTGGATTTGGTTTATTATACCCTCTGTTATACTCAGGTAAATATGCATAAAGCCTGTTAGACAAAGTATTATATGTTTATGAATCCTGCTTGGACACTTTTGCACATGTGCATACATCTTGCCTTTTATTGTATTGAGTAAACACAAAGATTGTTTTCTGTGTCCCTCAGGCAAAGATATAGCTGTCTACTATAACAGTAAAGTAAAAATTTACAGTATAAAAATAAGAAGGGTTTATTTTTGTTTCAGGGTTTGCTCCACAGTCAGCTGGCTCCAAGGCAGATCTATCTTGGCAGAGGGGCCTAGAGAAGCACTGTACACACCCAGAAAGAAATAAGATTGTGGCTGCCATGAGCCGAGTGCTGAATGCCTGCGAAGGTGGCCCCTCCCCCTCCGGCTGTGGGGCCGCCGGGGAGCGGGACTCTGAGGCCCATGGCGGAGGACGCTCCTGAGGCCCCTGAGTGGCTGCGCAGCGCAGAACTGGATGAGGAAACTGAGGCCCAAAGAAGTCGTCCCATTTGGTTAAAGCGCACAGCAGGCCAGAGCCAGATAGGGGACCCAGAAACCTGGCTCCTGGCACTCGGCTCTCCTGAGGATCGCTGTTCTACAGACGAGGGGCAGTTTCTGTGTTGCAGGGTGGAGGAGAGAGCAGAGACTGCTGGCCCTATTGCAGTGATGGAATCAGACACTGAGCACACAAGGCCTCCGGGTTCGTGGAGCTGAGTGCACAGGAGGGAGCTGCCGGGAGTGAGCGGGGGACCCAGGCCTGTTCATGTCTGCAACAGCAGGGGCCACATCTCAAAGCTGGAAGGAAGAGACCAGTAGTTTGAGCACTCTCAGAAAGACCAGGAGGAGTGGGACTGCTCCGGATTTGCCCTGATGCCATGTCACTTGCCTACATCCCCCTCAAAAGCCCAGCAATATTTAAGAAGACAAGATGAGGGGTAGGGTGTAGCACACTGGCGGAGCACACACTCATGTTGCCAGGACCGAGTTCAGTCCTTGGTGCTGCAAAAACAGCGAAGCAGAAAGAAACAGAACAAAGAAAAAGACAGCTCATTGCACCCCAAAAGCCCTAGCAAAATTTGACAACGCCAGTGCTGTGATTGTAGCTCATTAGCTGAGCATTTGCCTAGCATGTACAAGACCTTGCTGAGAGAGGACAGAGGGAAAGGGAGACCAGGGGAATGTAACACCTAACAATAAAACCAATTCAGAAAAAAAAAAAAGAAAAATAGATGTCTCCAGTATCTGAGTTTTAAAAATTTCCAGCCCGCAAAGAAATAAAGAGATACAATTAATCAGAATGAAATCAAGAGAAATAGACTTCCAAACATCAAAAGTGTGTTGCGTATTTGGGAAGTGCTTATTCCACTGAGCCATCTCCCGGGTCCCTATATTGCGTATCTGAAAACAGGAAAACACGAGAATGATCACAAGTGAAGTGAAAGCGTCGAAAGTAAGATTGAAACAGAACCTCTTAGGTGACGCGTACAGATTATGAAGGGAGAACTGCACTAGAGCTACTGAAACTGGGGCGTACCGCAGCCAAGAAGATGAATAAACTGGAGATGCAGCAGCAGCTTCTATGCAGCCCAGCACGGGTGAAAGTCACGGGCAGCATCGATGTCTGAGGGACGATGGACTCAATGAGCGACAGATGCAATGACTATAGGTCTGGAAGCACAGCGAAAGGGGAGAGGGAGTAGGTGGAGAAATGAGGCTGCAAGGAGGCTAGAGTGAATGGAGACTGGAAGTCATGAACTCAGCAACCCAGGCCGACTAGACAAAGCCATCATTGTCATATAGCTTAAAGACCAGAGACAGAGAAGAAAGGTCACAGCAACATGAGGTGGAAAATGAGGACGGCAGGTGACAGGATGGTGTGATTGTGCTGGGTAGCCAGACACAGAGGGAGAGAGATAAAGGCGGAAGCAATGTCTGAAAAATGTAGTAGTAAAAATGTCCAGAAACTGAAAGATGCCAAACCAGATGCAGGACTCCTCCCTTCAGGAATGGAAGGATGTGTAAAAAGAAACCCATGCCCAAACAGACTGCAGCTGCAGTAAACCAAAAAGAGGAAACGCTTAGAGGTGTTCAGAGGAAAGAAAGTTTTTTTTTTTTTTTTTTTTTTTAGGTCTTTTTGAGACAGGGTCTCACTGTGCAGTTCAGGCTGGCCTTAAGCTCACTTTGTAGCTCAGGCTGGTCTTGAACTCACAACAATCCTCCTGCCTCAGCCTCCCGAGTGCTGGGTTTACAGGCCTGTGCCACCACGCCCGGCTCAGAAAGTATTTTTAATTGATAAGGAAAATACTCTATGCCAAAACTTGTAGTCAGAGTTGTAGTTGGGGGACATTGTAGTGTAGAAGAGTAGAAATAAATAGGCTAAACATCAAATTAGTAAACAGCAGCAACAACAAAAACCGAGCCCTGCAAAGGTGTAAAGGAAATAGAATAAACAAAACCAGAGTGGGATATCCAGCCAAAGGTTACAGTAGGAAAGCTGAGGGTGGGGCTCAGTGGAAAGCACTGTCCCTGTGTCCACAGGGCTTGGCTTCACCCCTGTGCCATTAACAAAGAAAGAAAATCACAGGGATGTTGGAAATAGCTTCATGTCAATAATTCGAAATTTTATATGAAACAAAAAAATAAGATAATCATGTAAACAATATATCTGCTTTCAAAACATTTCTATGACTCATTAGCACTAACAGTTATTGGCTGCCTAGTAGGAGTCCGTTACTATTTAGGTCAGCAGTGATAGGAACAGGACTACTTTTTTTTTGTCTTTTTGAGACAGGGTCTCACTGTGCAGTTCAGGCTGGCCTTAAGCTCACTTTGTAGCTCAGACTTGTCTTGAACTCACAACAATCCTCCTGCCTCAGCCTCCCGAGTGCTGGGATTACAGGCCTGCGCCACCACGCCTGGCTCCAGGACTACTTTCTTTCCTTCCAGGCATCTCGAAATGCAGAGCATGAGAGTGGAAATATGGTCAGCCACTTTCCCTGCCTGGAGGACTCTTGCCTTCTCTTTTTGCACAGTGTATGGCTTTTATATATAGTCTTGTTATAGCTAAGTTAAAATAATTTTTTAGTGGTAAAGAGCAAAGTCAAGTGTATTTCTTAAATACAGTCTCAGAATTTTGGCTTCTTTTTTCTTTTGCTGCTGGTAGTGATTGAACCGAGAGCCTTGTCACACTGCCAAGAAAACAGTCTACCACTGAGCCCTGCGCTGCCTTACCACTTTGGTGCTCCCTGTTATAGTTGTCAAGGAAACCCTAAACCAGGCACCATGGTTCAAATGCTGAGTGAAGAACAAGGGGGGAAATGTGAATAATTTGCATTTTCTAGTCCTTTAAAATTGAGATATTGTATTTGTGGATCTTTATGGGTTGCACTGTGAGAATGTGTAAGCCTGGAATGAA
>PVKA01017495.1:11577-45764 GCA_004027165.1 Ctenomys sociabilis
CTCTCTCTCTCTCTCTCTCTCTCTCTCTCTCTCTCTCTCTCTCTCTCTCTCTCTCTCTCTCTCTTTCTTTCTTTCTTTCTAGACAGTGCTTTGCTATAGTTCAGGCTCAACTTGAATCTACTTTGTGGCCCAGGCTGGCTTCACACTTGCGGTGATCTAGCCACAGATGTAGCTCAGCAGTGCAGCACCAGTCTGGCAAGTGTAAGGCCCTAAGTTTGATTCCTGGTTAAAAAACAAAACAAAATAAAACAAAACTTGTGGTGATCTTTCTGCGTTAGCCTCAAAATATTGGATTACACCACAGTGCCTGGCTAAACATTATTATTTTTTTTAATTCATTGGGGAGTTGGTAGTCTTCTTTTTAAGCCAGCTGTAGGAGTCACTTCCAGGTCCTTGTCTTGGTCCAAGAAGCCAATATTTGTAATCCCAAAGTTGTTACTGGAATCCCATCAAGTTAATTCCAATCTACCACCTTCAATGAAACCCACACTGAAAATAAAGACACTGAATTATATTTTCAATCATTGGGGAGTCTAGGGGCTCTAAGTCCAGCTGCAAAGATGTCTTTCTGGAACAAAAAAAGTGACCCAGGGCCTCACCCAGTTTTTATTCAGTGGAGGAGTGGCTTGAGGAAGATTGACTGAGAATTGTGGGAAGTAGGTGACTATTGTGAGCTGAGCTAGGTGGGTGGCCTACATTTACCTCTGCTGTATGCAGACAGGATATGCAGACAGAGTAAGCTGCATTATACTATAAGCCATTGAGCTAGTATCTAATGTTTTGGGGGTCTTGTGCTTCAGCTTTGATGTAGTCTTTCAAGCCCCAGGAAGTCATAGCCTCTATCTCATCTGGAGGCTCAATCCCAGCTGGTGGTGCAGAGCATTAGCTCTTTGTCCTGTCTCGACCCAGCTCACATTAAAGAGCAGCAGGTATAGTTTACCAAGGAAACATGCATGTCACCTTCAAAGACTATCACCAGCACCTCAGCTAGACCAGTATACATTGCTTAAGGCCAATTGAAGGATAAACAGAAGTCCTAGCCAGCTCTGTACATAACAATATGAGGAAATAGGGTCAGGCTCAGTCAAAATGGAGATAGTCGCTCTTGTTTCAAGGAGAGCTGCTCAGGTGATCCTCCGCACCTGGACACTGAGTGGAAGAAAGATGCTGAGCTAAGGTACCTGGGGAGCAGAGAGCAAGGTGAAAGCTCCAGAGAACCAGGGCCAGGGTCCACACAGAGTCCCCCATCAGAAGGGAACACCTCATGGCCACCTGGAACACCCAGAGGTATATTATAATAAATCCATGGTGACTCTCAAGCCAACCAAGCTGACAGTTTCTGTGAGCTGTCACAGATGACTTAGCCTGAGTGCTGAACCCTACCATGATCCTATGGCCCTGCCCCTCTTTACCTGGCAGCAGGAGCACACCTCCCTGGTCATCTGTGCTTCTCTGGTTAGAGGACTCTCCATAGTCTCCTCAGATGGGAGGATGGGACAACTCAGGAGAGTACAGGTCTGGACTGCCCAAGCCCATGTGAGAAGGACAGTCCAGGCTATGACCAGCTACATACCACCAGGTCCTTCCATATTCCTAGTGTGTTCCCCTGGCCCATATTCAACCTGGACACTTCATGGATCCTGCCCATCTGTCTTCTTAGGATTCATTGCTTGCTAAAGCAGAGAGTTACTTTGTGCTCCTGGGAGCTACTTTGGAAATAATAGGACCAGTGTCTTCCCCTGGCCTGTTTTTCTCACCTTCCCAGTAGCACCCATTGCCCTAGCCATGCCCAACTCACATCCATTCCCTGGGCATGCTCACATCATGCCTACGGAGTCCTGGCTATGCACAAACATGTCTAGGTCACATGATGCATCTCAGAGTTCAGCAATTAGCGCATAAAATTTGGTCAGTATTTCCCTCCTCCCATGCCTCCCCTTGACATTTGCAGATGCAGGAAATCACAGCTTCTTTGCCAGCTTCATAGAATACTCTCCAGCCCTGTAGGACATGAGTTTCACATCTAGCCAATATGGCCACTTGGCCCACAGCTTCCCAGCAAAGGGGCACTGATGTGCTCTTCCAGTCTTGTAATGGTCCCTCTGGGAATGCTATGTCCATGGAACTTAGACCAGATGAGTCACACTGGATTTGTCCTTGCAAGCCTCCTGCTCAGGTTTACATGGGACACTGAGAGCTGTACACTGTGCTGCACTTCTACTATTGCATATGGACTCCATATCACAATGATGAGGCCAATGGTCAGAGCAATGCTTAAGATCAGGGCGCTGATGTTCAGGCACTTGGCGGTGGAGGCGTAGCTCTGAGCCCCGATCACATCGCCCACCATCTTCCTGTCCCTAGACTGGGGAGACCAGAGAGTGAGGGCCCTGCCTGACTGGGTCAGGGCAGAGACAGGGCTCTGACTTGGGGAGCCCAGCCTCATCTTGTCCAGCCAGGTCCCCCTGTCCTCACTCAGGCTGGAGACAGCCCTCTCACACTCAGACTATGTAGGTAGCCAGGGCTGGCCACTCACCCCAGGAGCAAAGTCCCCTGTGAGTCTCTTTGTAGCTCCCAGACAGTGTGGGAGCCACCGTCTGCAGTGTAAATGGGGTATTTCTGTGTGGGTAGCGGGGAGAATTCCTCTGGGTGGATATTGGACCAAGTATGACCCCAGGATGTCCAGGCAGCCCACCCGTGCCTGCTCTGGGAGATTCCTCAGACAGGGCGACCTGCACACCACACATATCCTACATATCACAGTACCAAAACAGGTCTTACAGACACACACACACACACACACACACACACACACACACACACACACACACACACACACAAACACAGGCTCTGTTCAGGCAGGTGAATCTGGGGCTCACTGATCCCTCCAAGGATATCACACCCAGGACATTCACCTTTATGGAGTAGGCGAAGGCTATGAAGCCCAGGCAGCAGGTGTTCATGAAGATCGTATTGAAGAGGGACCAGACCACATGGTCAGGCACGGCCGTGTCACTGCGGATGTTGATCACAGTGGACGTCGCGGGAACCAGGTTCTGCGTGGCCCCTAGCACGGCCACCTCGTGCTCCTCCTGCATCTTTTCATAGTTTGGGGGGAGGCCGATGTTTGCCTGGGAGAAGAAGGTCTGGGCTGTGTGGCTCATGGTGCGGATGCAGGACGCACGGTGGGTCTGGACAGTGGGCTCTTCTCTGTGATCAGCTCTGCTGTGCAGTTTCGATTTCTCACAAGTTTCCTTTTCCTGCCCAATAGGCAAGGAATTGGCAGGGTACTGAGTGGGTGGAACTAACTCCCCAGGATCAGATTTCTTTAGGGAAGAGGGTGGAGAGTTGGGGGCTTCCTGTCTTGGACTCAAGCCAGGAATTCAGTCAACTGATCCCTCCCTGTTGAGGGTGGGGAACTCCAAGACCTTTTCCAGGCCTGGCTGTTTCCCCAGCTCAGGCTGACAGCAGCAGGATCTCACTGTCTCTGTTCGTGACCTTAGTAAAGCCTCTTCTCTGGATGACCCAGCTCTCAAGGCTGTGTTACTTAATTTTCAGATGTCCCTGGGACGGGCTGTGAAACCATGTCCATTAGCTTCACCTCTGTGACCTTTCAGTGTGGCCTCTGTACAGGGCAGTGGTGTGGCAAGCACGAAGAATGGAGGAGTAGATGAAACTGAGGGTACTTTTAGCTATGTAAATGTTGGTGGTACTATTGGTCTAATTGTGCTTACAAGACCAGAAGGCAGCAGTGGCTGTGTTAAGTGTGGTCTGTCACATGTGAGACAATTGTTCCAGAATGTTTCCCAGCCCCCGGCATAGAGACCTTACCCTCAAAGTGAAATGGCCATGTTGATGAGCACCTTCCGTGGCATCGACACCTGGGGGTCCCTTTCCTCTGTCTGTTGTGGCCCTGGTGAGCACCAGGGCCTTTGCTGTGAGCAGGCCTCCAGGTCTATATATAGGCTCTGTGCCTGTCCTGTTTCTAGCACCCAGAGGCAGCTTGGCCTCTGTGTGCAGCTCTGCCTGTAGGTGCTGCCATTCCCCCAGCTGTCCCAGAGTGGCTGAAGAACATCCCCTTCCCTCTGCCCTGCTCCCTCTCTCAGGCTCTGAGTTCTTTCTTTTTTTCCCATCCCTAAGCTCATGTCCTGTCCCCAATGGGAGAGCAGAGGGACAGGCGCTGGGAAGTAGGCCTGAATTCTGGGGTCACAGCTGCTTCATGTGCCATCCTTTGGCCTATTACTGTCCCTGAATGCTGTGGCTCCCAGATGCTGAGTTGCCTGTGGTCTACCCAACTCACACATGTTCTCTTGTGGGTTCATGTTCATTCCCAGAAGAATTAGAACCTCTTCTTTATAGACAGGAACCAAACTTCAGATTGTGCCCTGAAAGCTTAGATGTCATGAAGGAGGACACTTCTGTTTTCATATAGCCGAGGGCCAGACATTGTAGAGCAGGGTAGGACTCAAGGGGACATGCTTCTCACAACTTGCCACTCTG
This sequence comes from Ctenomys sociabilis, assembly GCA_004027165.1. Classification (NCBI taxonomy): domain Eukaryota; kingdom Metazoa; phylum Chordata; class Mammalia; order Rodentia; family Ctenomyidae; genus Ctenomys; species Ctenomys sociabilis. The sequence goes on from PVKA01017495.1 coordinate 16,078, forward strand.
GTCCACCTGTGAACTGTGCCTCAGACCCAGGTCCAGGACTGGAGCCTGTTAAGTCCACAGGACTATAGGTACTTGTTCCTCACAATGGTTGACATGCTCTCCCCCAGAACTGGTGGCTATTGCTGGGCTGCAGCCCTGAGGCTTGGGCATTCCCCACAGAGCATCACTCCAGCGCTCCGCCCCAGGGCTCACCACTTACCATTGTCCCTGGCTGAAGACCTGAACCAGTCCACAATTGTCCCAGATGTGTGGGCATGGAGCTGGAGAGGGCAGCTTTTTCCCTGAGTCTGGCGGGGGCTGTACATTTCATCCATCAGTGGGGAAGGCCTCTACCCACAAGTTCTGCGTATCATTGGGCCACCCCTCGCCATAGCCTGCTTCTCATGTCTAACCTGCATGTCATAGCTTGGATCTTGAATCCTGTTCTGGATGTCTCTAGGCTGTGCAGGTCCAGAGGTCCTCAGGAGTCAGCTCAATCTTTGCTGGGGCTGCAGCAAAGGGTTCTCCTTTCTGTCTCCTTCCCCTTCCATCCTCATGGATTTTCCCAAAAGTTCTCCCTAATAAATGCTTAAACAGAAGCCCTAGCATGTGTTTTTGGTGGAAGGCTGATGGAGCAAGCTTGCAGTACCTTGCTGAGACTGGCTTTCCGTCAGAGACTGCTGGTTCAGGGTCACTGCAGCGCACAGTAGTCACTTGCACAGGAGTGCACCGGCTGTAGTACAGAACATGGGCTCTGTTTTAGTGAAGGATGGTGTACCACATAGAGGGAGGACCTTTAGCAGTTACGAATGTGGATGGAAAAGCTTTCTGTGTCCTGGACTCCTGGATGGGGGGACCCAGGATTTAGTTGAGTATCCAAGGAGCAGGCAAAGCCAAAATGTGGGCTGCCAAAGGCTGGGCAGGGCAGGATAGCAGCAGGGGCCTGAGGGCTCATAGAAGAGCTAGGTTGGAATTACCTCTTTGAGAAGGCCATTGGGCTGGGGACCCTGGTTCAGATGTCCACACTGGGAGATGTGTGTCACTAGCACACAGAGGCATCTTGCAAGGATAGCAAGATCAGCCCCAGCCCTAGGTAAAGCTACCACTCACAAACAGTTCATGGTCCAGGAGGGCAGAGCAGATCCCAAGGAGACGGAGTAGGACCCACCCACCCAGGAGGCAGAGGCTGGGGAGCACATGTGGTGGGGAGCGCATGTGGCCCTGCCAGTTCTGCTGGGTGTGGTAGTCCCTGGGGCTGCTGGCTTCTGTTTAGCAGTCACCTCTAAGGAGGTCTCCACTTTCCCACCTTGCTATGCTACCAACTGCAGGTGGCACTTCCAGAGTCCGAGTTCTGACTTCTGGGCACACAGGGCTGTGGTTTCAGTGGCTCTGGTTCCAAGGAAAGGGCTGAGTCCAAGCTTTGGGGGCTCTGGCTGCACCCAGGGTGAAGGAAGTCTTTAGTGGTCACAGCCCTGTGTGGCTTCTGTGGGTCTTTCTGGGGCAGGGCTGTCTTCTGGGGGCTTTGGGTGGGGTCTTCCTACTGGAGAGGGGATACAGGCACCAGGGTGGCCACCCTGTTCTATAGCCTAGGCTGTAATTTGGGCTCTGTTTAGTGGGTGGAGCTGGCCAGCAGGGTGGGTGTCTGTCTATAAGCAAGCCGGGCACTCACCCTGGAAGCAGTCTGAGCTAGCGAGACGGCGCTGGAACCCATGGACACATCATTCCCCCGTGAGGAAGCCCAAGCCCCAACATCGGGCAAAGCTGATAGTGCTGCCCCGACAGGTCTCATGCTGGGAGCACCGAGCCCTCCGCCTCACGACCATCTGATCTGGTCCATCTTCAGCACAATCTACCTGAATCTGTGTTGCCTTGGCTTCCTGGCGCTGGTGCACTCTGTCAAGGTGGGCTATGGGTACAAGTGGGCCTCCATGGAAGATGGGGAAGGAGGCCCCATACATATGGGGGAGGGGGCTTCAGGAATGGAGAGGGGACTCAAGGAGGGTGGAAGAGGGGCACCATGGGCAGTAGCTTGTGAGTGGAGCCACTGTGAACCAGACTCCTTGACTCCGGCTTGAGTTCTCTTTGCACACAGGTGGGTGTGATGGCAGAACTGGCCCAATGGCCATGGGCCTATAGCTGGGGCTCTTAAGCCATATACTTTTGCAGTCCCCAAGGCACTGGGCCTATGAGTCACTGAGGCTCAGCCCTGTGTGAGGTTGGATCAAGGAGGGAACAGGGCCCTATCAGGTAGTGTCCTCTGGGTCACATCCCTCTCAACCAGCTGGATAGGCTCTGGCCCCAAGACCACTGGATCCATTGTGACTGGCCCTGTGGTTTTCTCACAGGCCCGGGACCAGAAGGTGGCTGGGGACCTGGAGGCAGCACAGCGCTATGGCTCCAGAGCAAAGTGCTACAATATCCTGGCTGCCATGTGGACACTGGTTCCCCCTCTGCTGCTCCTGGGATTGGTGGTGACTGGAGCCCTGCATCTGTCCCGGCTGGCAAAGGGCTCTGCGGCCTTCTTCAGCACCAAGTTTGAAGACACAGACTATGACTGACTAGCTGAGTCCCTGCCCTGGCCACAGCACCCCCGGCCCAGAACCCTGCCTGAAGCTGACCCTTGAAGCACCCCAGGGCCAATCTGGGCACACAAGGCTGACCCACTCAGACCCCAGGAACCTCAGCCCAGTTGTAAGGATCCCTAGCCCCATATTTACTGGGCTATCTTTTTCACAATTAAAAATGCCAAATGCCAGTAAGCATCTTGTTGGCCTCCTTGCTGAACATGTGGGAAGGAACAGCTGTAGGGATGCACAGCACAACCTTCTGGACCAACTTCTACTTGGTTTTGCTCACTCAATTGTCTCAAACTGTCCCTTGTGCTTAGGGCAGCCTGTGGCTTCTAGGGTGGAGGCACCAGAGTATTTTAGGACAAAGTTTGGGAATTCAGGCCTTTAATTCTTGTGGCCCTGTGGTCTGGTGTTGTTACAGAATATGTCTGGGTGTGTCCTAAGTCCATGTGATCCATCCCCTTATGTGTACTGCTGCCTCCTGGTCCTCTGTCCCCATGTCCCAGGCACCCTTTGATGATATCTCTATGCTGCAGAAGTTTTCCTTTCCTAGGGTTAGCAAGGGAAGTGGGTGAGGTGAACAGCCTATTTCTCAGGCAAGGTGGGCACTGGATTCCTACATGTGGTCACACAGACCTCACGCCCACAGGCAAAGACTGCCCCCATCCCTACAACACACTCCAGAGGCAAAATGGAAGATCTCTGTTGTGCCATAGTGCTGGGGTGCAGTCTCTTGCCTGGTTCACCACAAGATGCCCCTGTCCTCAGCTACAGAATTCATCACATAAAGGCTGCTAAACACAGCCTTGGGTGGTTTAGATGAGGCCCTGATCCCCATGTCTCAGTGGCAGGGTGAGCTTGCCCTAGGGCTTAGGGGTCTTACTGAAAGGTGCTTTAGGACACTGAGTCCCATCCAAGTCTCTTCCCTCTTGGAGTTCTCTTGGCTTGCAGTTCTCCCTGGGCTGGAGGGTTAACCTTCCCACTTAGTGATAGACCTGAAGTTGGGGCCTAGTTTGAACCCTTATCTTGTAGGAAAGGGTATGCTACTGGATTTGCTAGAAAGAGATGTCACTGTCAACTGTGGAAATAGGTGACGTGTCACCTATCCTTGGGCCAAAATGGGGACAGTGTGCCACCTGGGTCTGTTTTAAGGAGCCAGCCAGTGCTGGATAGAGGAGGGATGCAGAGGTCAGTGCCCAGGGAAGGGGTCTTCCACTGGCTCCCATGTGTAGTGGTGCACGGATAGGTGCTGAGAGCAAAGCTGATGGTTCAGCTCTTGTGCAGCCCTCTCTGTCCAGGCACAGTCTCCTGGGAAGCCTGATGGACTTTGATTAGCAAATATACCCTGGGAAGGTACACAGAGATGACCTACACATGCAGCAAGCAGCAGGTTATACTGTCCCTTGGGTGCAAGGCCACCTACCACCCCATCCTGATAATTTTGTGTAACTCTACCCTTGGGCCTCCCACTCCTGACAAGACAATCCCTGCCCAAGCTTGCAGCAAGTGACACCATCTTTACAAACTGCTTGTCCCTGGCACTCAGTGACAGTGATCCACAGGGCCCTGCAGCTAAAGCACAGTCAGCAAATGTCAGTCCCCTGGGGCTCAAGCCATAGTCCTGTCCCTGTGGCTGAGGCCCCAGCAAGCATGCCCCCCATGCTCACTGTGGCCAAGAGATGAGCAGTGTCAGTGAGTTCTTGTCTTCTTATTTCACACTGCCACTGGAGTGGTCATAAGGCAGCTGGCTGAAGCCAGTGTTCCAGCCTGAGCAGCTAACAGTCAGGGAGATGCAGGTACTGGGCTCCCAGCTGAAGCTACTCCCAGCCCAGGGTGATCTCACCTTTGTGTATGGAGCTCTCAGTTTGGTTTTCACTGAGTGAAAAGAATGGGGATGTAACAATGCAGAACAAAGAGGTGGGATGGACACCAGGGACTCACTTTGGTTCCCAACTCTAAGTGAAGAAATCTCCACCCCTAACACAATGCTACTTCTGGAGGAAAGCAGCAACTTGCTCCTTTTGGGGGACACTGTGCCAACACTAATCTTTAATTCCTTGAGTAGGTTTGATGCAGAGTTCCAGGCCTTACCTGGCATTGGCTCTAAATGTTATCACCTTATTGCTCTTGGAAGATATCTAAGACAAGACATTCCAGGGCCTCACTGCCTAGGAGCAGAGGCCAAGCAGAGCCCTGGCTGCAGCCTTGAACCCATGCATATTTGGTTCTGGCTCCCCTGGTGGACAGTAGGGAGCTTCTAGCTCTGTTCTACTATTTGCTCTGTCCTCTGTGCCAGTGCCCCTACCTTCTCACCGGTGAGTGAGGGTAGGCTGCCCAGCCAACCTCACTGTACCAGAGACTGGCCAACTGCAGAATCAAGAAGGGTCAGGGGCCAGGAAGATGGCTCAGTGGAATTAGCACTTCCCTGGCAATCGCAAGGGCTTGAGTTCAATTCCTAGTTTCACCAAAAAAAAAAAAAAAAAAAAGGGTCAAACAGTAGGGAGACAAGGGTGTCATAGAATGCAACCACAGTGGCATAGAGGATGAATGATTGCTCAACTTAGTGTAATCAACAGAAGCCCCCAGTGTTAGAGAGACTCCTAGGAGAAGCCCCAAAGCCAAGAAGTCACTAACTTTTAATTAGAGTATCAGTGTAAGAGAGAGAAAAAAAAAAAAAAGAACAGAAGGAAAACAATTTGGGCAAGGAACTGTCTAAGGACCAAGTAGTTTTTCTTGGGGAAAAGAAGCACAATAGCCAGACACAACATGCTTCACTATCTAAACTTGTTTAACCATTCACTCCTCATGGGGCCCATTGTGCCCCCACAGTTTGGTTGGCTATTCACTCTTTGGCCGTCTCCCACACCAGGGCACCTGACACCCAGTCTTTGGTGGTGTTCCAAGTGGCTGTGCCCCCTTCCCCAGGTTTATACCCTGCAATTCCTATGACCAGAAAAGTGTAGAGACCAAGGACCACACAGGTGGGCTCAAGTTTTAGCTTAAAAGAGCAAGACCAAAGGATGGGGGTGTTGCAGTCAGCCCAAGGGCTAACAGACCAGGTATGGGTCCAGGCCCAGAGAAGCTCAGCTGGTGGAGGGTTTTGTGTGGGACATAGAGGAATGATTTCAGGAGGGGCCTAGGATATCCCTGAGGCTGGCACCCTGTATTTTGGGTGGCTGAGCTCAAGGATGAGATTCTGGGGCTGAAGCAGGATCCAATGTCTTCAAAATACATTTCTAGGCAACTGGGCTACAGTTTTAGGGTAGTGATGAGGGTGATCTTCGTATCTGGCCAGCTGAGCAAGGAAATGATACCTTGTGCCCTGCAGAGAGAAGGACCCCATGGAGTGAGGGTACATGCGGGGGACCATGAGAACACATCACCCCATACTCTACCTACCGAGCAGCAGGGGGAGCTGAGCTCGTGAGGGCCACAGCTCAGCCTCCAACTGGGGAGCCTTGGGCCATGCCTGGGCTGTGACCTCGATTGTCACTGAGTCCTTGCAGAAAGTAAAGCTGAGCCTATTTCCCTGGTAGAAGATGCCAGACACACACACTCTGGAGATGTCAGTCAGGCAAAGAGGGTCAAAGGTCAATCCTGTGCAGGTGATCCTGTGAAGACAGCTGTATGAGGAGGCAAAGAGAGCCCTCCCCACCACCTGTACATATTCTTGCACTCACCTAAAGCCTGTACACCCAAATAACACTGCCTGCAGGAAGCCTCCCATGCCTGTCAGGAAGTTCACAGCCCCAGACCCATCTGCATTCTCTGTCCATACCTGTGGGAGGGAGGCTGTGTCAGGCCTGGCACACTGGCCTTCTGTGGCTGTCTTCCCAAGGTCAAGAGGAACTCCAAGCTATGACCATATGGGCCTAAAGGGGCAGGTGATGCCAGCTTGTGGGTCAAGGGCTCAAGCCAGGCTGACCTTGAAGGGCTCAGTAATGTTGATGATGCTTCTGTCCACAAGATCCTGTGCCCGCGATGGGTCCTTCAGCTCCATCCAGCCCACAGCAAACATGCTCTGGAGTCAGAGTTCAGAGGGCAAGGGGCAAAAAGATCCATGTCTTGGGGAAAGAAATGAGGTGGGGCAGAACTAATCTCTAGGCTCTCACCCATGTCATGGCAGGGCCCTGAGGAGATGTTACAGCCTCATAAATCTCCAGATTTCTTCTTCGGACATCGGGACTCAGGGGGAAGGGGACAGGGTACCCCAGAAGTATGACATCAGCCTGCTTCACCTCCTCTCCTAGGGGAGGGACCATTGATAGGGGTATGCTGGGTCAGACAGGGGGTTGTGGGTGGGGAGAGGATGGAGGCACCACTCACCAGGCTCATACCCATCAAACTCAGGGTGGAAGTTCCTCTTGGAGTCATAGGGTACCTTGATTTTATCAGCCACCACCAGCCACTGGTCAGGGATAGGCTGACCCAGGTCCTGTGCCAGGGCAGCAGCGAAGTACAGGCTGGGGAAGAACATAGGTTAGTTCCAGTACTGCTGGTTGGGCCAGGGCTACAAGGTGGGCAGGGGAAGACCTTCGGGTTAGATTCTGACCTGTTCTGGACGAGGACGTTGGTGTATACAGAATTGTTGACTCCTGCATGGTACTCATCAGGGGGCATAACTCCTGGGCACATGAATCCACCGTGGTACATCGTGTAGCAGTCCCCATCCACCACTCTGCCTGCCCACCTGCCTGCCCAGGCCCACACCTCTCAGGTGGAACTTCTTCTCCCCAGCATTCCACTCCACACGGCTGCACCAAAAATCAGCCACAGCACTGACCACATCCCAGCCACCGGCTTCTCGGAAGAGTTGCAGGTCCTTGGGGACAGCATGTGGGATGGAGGCCAAGGCATGGAGGGTTGCTGTGCAGGCCCAGGTCCCACCTTGTCCTCAAATGTCCCTTAAGACTAGATCCCAGGACTGGCCCCAAATAAGAGGCCATGGATATGGGGCACACCTGGAGAACCCTCACCTGAGTAGCATGGTAATACAGCTGGAAAGCCAGTACCACTGCCCCATTGATGTGGACCTCCTGGGCCCCATAGAGGTCCTCAGGACAGACCTCCAGGCCAGAGTCTGCACTCTCCCAGGCAAACTTGGCTCCCTGTGGGATGGAGGTAAGGGATGGGAGAAGGATAGGCCAAAGTCCCAGGGGTCTGATCCCTAGTGCAGGGTAGAACGAGGAGTGGAGGCTCTGCTGCCTGCTGAGTGACCCTATGGTCCAGATGGCCTTTGCCTTATTCTCAGGGTGTACTAACTCTGGGTGACCCCCCCACCCCCAGGTAGTACCCAGGCCCCTTACCTGGTAGCTCAGGGCCTGGGCATTCTCCAGGGCCCCACCTAGAGTTCGTACGCGGTATTCCAGGAGGGCCCTGGCAGCCCCTGGGTGAAACATCAGTATATTTGGGAACATCCAGAGGTCCTGAAAGAATATCCTCATTCTGCAGCTGGATGGGCTCCCTATCCAGTCTCTCCCGTCTCTCCAGCATCAACCACCATTAGTGTGTAGTGGCCCCCAAGTCCTCTTCTTTGTGCCCTCAGCTTTTCTGGCCCCCATACCTCACTTTGCACCCAAATCCATCTGGCAGCAAAGGTTTGTGTTGCTCTTGAAATAAAGTTCCCATGGCTTCCTTGGCCCTAAGAAAGTTCCAGGCCAACTATGCTCCCCAACCTGTAAGGGGGCCCCTCTTTCACCCCCTAGGTACCCCTGGGCACCTCTTGGTCACTTTTAACCACCAGACTCCTGCATATCCTGGCAGACTCTACTTTCTCCAGTCAGCCTTCCCACTTGCACAGCCCCCTTGTCCCTGAGACCACTGCCTGGGATCCAGGGAAGGCAGAAGCTGATCCCTCACTGCCTGTGGTGGAGCTGCTGTTGGGCAGGCCATACATACCTGGTCCCAGAAGACATGGCCCCAGTAGCACTCCTCTTGGCTTCCGTTGGAGAGGCCTCCAGGGCTGAGGCCATGGCAGATATGTCCTGAGGTCCCAGGCTGGGGCAGGGCACTGAACAGGTAGTAAAGGGAACTGCGGACAGCCTGACGTAGAGCCAGGGGCCCTGCCACATCCAGAATGCAGCCTGTCCAGAACTGGGCCCAAGCCTGCACGTGGATGGCATACAGAGAGCCCCTGGCCTGCAGCTCTAGGGCCTCAACTAGGCAGGTCTGGGCTTCCATCTGGCTGCCACCCACCACAGTCAGGAAGTCCCAAGTCCTGTTCTCTTCACCTTCACCAAGGCTCAGGCTTGGGGGAACTGGTGTCCACAGCATGTGTACTTCCTTCTGGGGGTCCCCTGGTTGCTCTGGGGTGAGTGTGTGGCCATATAGGTACCTGTGAAGGTGCAGCTATGCCTTAATGATGCTTTCCTCCTGGAGTGACCCAGTAGGGTCTCAGGCCTCTACTCACCTGAAACCCTGGAAGTCAGGGCCCAGGTGCAGGTCCAGATCTGGGCTTTCTGGGGAGAAGGCTGACCACAGTGGCACCCTGATGGGCATACTCTCCGGGGCCATACGTTTAATGTACACACTGAAGGCCAGGACATGGGGCAGCGTGCGGTGGGCATAGATGCGCTGGGAGGCCTGGAAGCTGGGGCCCTCCAGAGTGTGTAGAAAGGAGCCTGGGGAAGGTTTGGGAGCCTGGTCAACCTGGGGAGGGGCAGGAGGGGACTCTAAGAGGTGCAAAACTATTATGCTTCCCTGGATTAGGGAGTAGGTCCTTTGGCACCTTTCCCCATTGAGGTGAGCATACCCTCTCAAAATCTCTGTAATGGCTACACAGGACCTGGGAGGCCCAGGAAAGAAAGAAAACGCCACCCATAGAAGCCACTTCCCGGGAGGTTAACACTCTTGGCCTCCTTATCTTTGTGCTTGGGGAAAGGACAGATCAGGCCCAGCTACCTGTGTTGGTGTCCAGCACAAAGGTCTCAGTCAGCTGCTCTCCTGTCCTTGCTGGGGCTTCCAGCCGCACGTTGAGAGGGCTGGGCAGGACTGCCCGGTGTGTGCTGCTCCTGGCCCCATTGTACACGCCACTCACGTGTAGGGTGTCGTGGTACACACGTGTGCCTAGGTACGCGTTGGTTACTGTGGCCAAGAACCGGAGGTCCCTGGGCAGAGAGTGCGTGGTGAACACAGTGGGGTCTGATGAGGCATCCTCCATAGCCAGTCTCTGTGGGCAGACTGGGCCGTGACTGCTAGGTACCCCTCTTCAAACTCTAGCCTCCTAGCCTCCGTGGAGCTTGGCCAGCCCTGTGAACAGGGGTGAGGGACTCCAGTTTGCCAGCAAGCCACGGGGGTGGGGTGGGTCGCTGGGGGAAAACCCCTGTGCGCTGGTCTCCAGCCAGATAGTTTACGGGGTCTCAGGTGAGTCTCCACACTTGTGCCCCGAGACCCCGCGATAGAATCCACCCAAGCCAGCTGTCTCCCCCAAACCTCACGCTGCATCCGCGAGGGCACGCGGATTCACGTTCGGTAGTCGGAGCTCCGCGGTCAAACCGGGAAGCTTGAGGGCTGTCGCGATAGTCCGCGGGATCTCCGGGATTCACCGTAGCCCGTGACCATCACTGCAGTCCGTGGTAGGTCGCTGGACGCCCCCTGGTGTCCTTCGGTGCAGCCAGCGGAGCGCCAGCTCGGAAGTCACGTGACCACACCCGGGCGTGGCTTCGAGACTCGCGCATCACGTGGCGCGGGGCGTGGTTCAGAGGCCGGCGCAGGGCACTCCCACACTAGCACCTTGAGGGTTTACTGAGTCTGGTGGGACACCAGCAAGAAGTCCAGCTTTCACCAAGTATGTCTGCAGAGCTGGATTTGGAGTGCTTGGTGTGTGACGATGTATTTGCCTTTTTCAATCCTCCTCTACTGTGTTCCTTTCGCCGGAGGGGACACTGTCCATTTCTGCTAGAGATGTGCCGTTTTTGCTTGGGGATCCCTTCCAGCTCGCTCGACTCCACTTCTTGTCTCAGCGGGTCTCCACCCCCTACTCCCGTGAAGCTCCAGGACGCTGCACTGCAGCGCACACTGCCTACCTGACCTAAATGTAGGACTGTATGTGGATTGGCTTGTCAAGCTCCCCATTTTGGCGTCCAGCGTGGACACAAAGTCAGGGCATACCTTTAGTCTTTCAGGGGACTGCAGTACCACCCTCACCAGGGTCTGCCTCGGTTCCCCCCTCTTCTCCAGCGTTCCAAGGGCACTCCCAGCCCCCTCTTTGCTCTCAGGTATGTAGATCACTTTTTTGACCTCAACCCAGGCCTCATCCGCCCTGCTCCAGGCACTTTGCAGCCCCTCACCGCACTGTATTTCGTCCTGGGCATGTGTCAGCACCTTTGTTGTTTAGTGTAGGATGTACTTGTGTGTTACAAATGTACTTACTAGGTCTTGTTCACCATATATGTTTACTATATTATTATTTCTGTATCTGGGAGGCAAAGGGTCATAAATTTGAAGCCAGAGTGTTTTGCAACATGGGTAAACCTTTTCTTGATTTAAAAAACCCACCGTGATGATGCCCGCCTATAATTCCAGCATTTTAGGAGGTTTGCTAATTCTAGTCACTTTAGGGAGTTTTTAATTCTCAAAAATTAAAAATAAAATAAGATAAAATAAAAAAAAATTCTGGGGACTTAGTTCAGTGTGAAGGCCGAGTTCAGTCCCCAGTACTGTTTTTTTTGTAAAAAGTATCCAATATTTTCTGTGTTGTGTTTTATATATCACATGTACAGTATCTACTGTATCTTCTATCATATGTGTATTTGCTGTGCTGTTTGCTATTGCCTACTTATTATCTGTCTTCTACCTAGAATGCTGCCTTAGGAGGCCGGGTTTTTTTGTTTTCCTGTTTTGGGAATGAAAGAGTGGATTTACAAAGTGGTAATAGAGAGTATTTTCCCTAGGAAATGACTCCAGGATACTCTCAAGTATGGGACCCAAGACTGAAAGAGCCTTCAGAACCTGGCAGAGGAGACTGGGGCTTCCGGGGTGTCCCCTGTTTTATGCAGCCAGGCCAGCTACTAACTCTGCTTCCCCAGTGGTGCTGTGGACTGAGCCCTGTCCTCTGTGGGTGGATTGGTAAAAGATCAAGACCTACTCGGATGCTTGACCAATGAACAAAAACCAATGAAAAAGATTCTGCAGGAGAATTCATTATCAGTACACCAGAGCCATCAAAGTTCCCAACCAAGGGTCACTTCTGCTCCCACCTCCCGCCTTTAGAACAAGGAAGGCTTCTTCTGAGCTTTGATCTCTGTGTCCTCCAATTGCTTCATGCTCCATACCTTAGAGGGCACTGATTACTCCCTCAGGAGAACCAGGGTGACTGTCAAGTGCTGGGTGGATGATGGCTAGACTGGGCTTTGCTGTCTTCACATCCCTCAGCTCTTGCACCGAAGTTTCATTCAGCTCCACAGAGGCCAGACTGCAGTCATGTGCATAAGACAGAGGGTTGGGTCACAGAGAGGGAGGAGGCCTGGGCTTTCACAGTGCTGGGGGCCCTGGAGTTGGGGCAGTGATGAGGATAATGCCCTTGTTTATGTCAAAGGGGCAGGGGCAGGTGACCAGTCAGGGATCTGCCAAAAATTAGTGGCTCTTGGAAGAACAAAGTGAAGGTAGGATCAGTGTCCAGACTGTGGCATAGAATATGGGTATTTGGTCAGAAAAGTGGTGTAGGGCTTCAGAGAGGGCTTCTGCAGGCCAGGCCTCCAGATCTTGTTGGAACCTGTCGCTTGAAAGGTCTCTGGAGGGAGCTTCTCATGAGGGCTTGTGGGAGCTGCAGGGAACCCCCTGGGGTTGACAGGCTGGGTCCTGGCATCTTGCCTGTTTGCCCCTGTTTTCACCTGAGGGTTTGAAGGCCGCATCCTGGGTGCTGCAGGACTGTACACAAGTAGGTCACCATGGAGCCAGGCAGGTGACAGCCGCTGAGGTCCAGGGTGGTGAGGGTGCGGCTTTGCTGGAGCAGGGCTATCAGGTACTGGAATGCTACCAGGGGGCTTGAAAGTAGCACCCTGGGAAAGAGCTGATCTCAGAAGCTGCTAGTTGGGGTTATGCTCCTCCAGCCTCCGAGGGGATACTCACCTGAGTGTCTGTACCTGGCACTGGGGCCAGGCCAGGCCCTCGCTGATCAAACGCAGACCAGCCTCACTGAGCCTACAGTGGAGGAGGCTCAGCTCTGTCAGGGCAGGGGCTTTCCTTAGGGCCATTGAGAGGTCTTGGCAGACCCTGTTAGAGAGTTTGCAGTGGGACAGCCTGTGGCCAAAAAGACACAGATCCAATGTGTAAAATCCTGGATTTGATTTAAGCAACAAATAAAAACAAAAACAAATCCCCAAAAGAAGCAGATGGTTCTATTTTTGAGCACCCTGGGTATTTCTTGTTCCCAAATGCACAGTATGCTTCCTGATGGCCTAATATTCACCTTGGAGAAGGTATGGAGTCCATTTAATTGGGTCATCATTTCTTTGGTTGCTAATCCCTATGAAAGAGCAGTTGTGTCATTTCTGCTTTTCTTTCTTTTTTTCCTTGCCACTATAAGCAATGGTATGCTGAGTATTATTGTGCATTTAGTTTACTGGTAGAATTGCTGGGCCAAATGTGATCACCCTTTGGGTTTCTCATGTTTGTTTCTGTCTCCTCCCCATACCTATCAGGCTAGTGTGTCAGGTAACCATTGATGGGTGACTACCACTTTCACTGTGCCTGTCGGTATTAATTCTTACAACTTCTTTTACTTTCTGCTCACTGATGATTGCTAACAGTCATTGAAAACAGTTGCATCTCAGGTGCTATACATTGTTGTTCCTGATGTCTCAGCTCAGCCCTCTGAGGAGGAAACTACGTTCATTTCACACCAAGCTTTTCCTCACTAGAACCTCCGTCTAACACCGGGGTGGAGTCTTAGTGGACCCTCAGGCTCTCCTATGATCATCCTTCTGTATCTGCATAGGATACCTTAATCTGAGTTCCCTTGATGGAAGGAAGAAGCTGTAGTCACTCACGTTAGGCTGCTCAGGCCACACCGCAGGTCAGTCATAGCCTCGCAGAGTGGATGCAGTGGAGAGACCTGGAGTTGTTTCATGGCGGCTTGTGAATTGCTAGGAGAGAGAAGTGGTGAGGCCCACTATGACCCTTCTAAACTCCTTCCTATCTGTGGTCTTGGGCTCTTGGAGCCATCTCTACTAGTCACCCCACACTAAACCAGGATTCTTCCATCCCTTCTACAGGACCTTGGGCCTAGGCCTTGCCAGTGTCCTGGTGAGCCCCAGAGATGGGTGCTGAGTAAAGCTAAGTTCAAAGAAACTATCACTAGTTTTGCACTGAAGGGGCTGAAGGTCTAGTAGAAGAGGCTGGCCTGAGGGAAGCAGAGTAACCCATAGAATTCCAGGTTATCTGTGACATCCAAGGCAGGCTTTGAAGATGGGCACCAAAGGGAGTGCTACACATGGAGGGAACAATAGGTAGAAGGCTCAGAGCATAGGACATGGTGCATTCCAGAGCTCACTGGAATAAACACATAAGGAGGGGGTTGGACCAGAGCTACAGGAGTCAGCTGCCATACTAGGTCTGCAATGGTTGTAGATGGCTAAAGCTGGGCATAGTAAGGACACTCGGGGAAGGTGGATGCCAGGAAGCTGCCTTGCAAGAGGGTGGCAGAAGTAACCCTAAGGTTCTCCTGGCACTGGGTGAACAGACACCGGGTCTGGACATGTGCCCTAAACTGAGAGGGCACCAGTGCACAGGCACACAATCACCTGTCACCTGTGCCTTATGAGACTCACCCCTTCAGCCGCCTCACCAGTTTCCCCCTCTTTCTTTTCTCCTGCCCAGTTACCAGGCTGCAGCTGACTAGCCGCAGCACCTGTCCAGCTGGGCAGCACCGAATGCAGTAGCTCAGAACATTGAGATCCATGCGGCTAAAGCACACATGCTCCAGTGTCAATTCGGTGAGGCTGCTCAGGGCCTGGTACACAAAGGCATCATCCTGGGTCTCATACAAACAGTACAGCAGCTCTAAAGGAAGGTTGGACTCTTCCTCCTCTTCTTCCTCTGGCTCCTCTGTGTCCTTGAGCCCTTCAGTCCTGTCTGTTCCTTTGCGTGCTACCCTGGAGTGGCCCTGATCCTGTACCCATCGCAGGGCATACTGCTTCACATGTGCTGGGATCACACAGCTGAAGTGGCGCTGGACATCCTGCACATGCTCCATGCTCAGCAGTCCAAAGAAGAAGCGCATAGTGAGTGTGAGGTGGCTGTGCTGCTCCATGCCCTTGTGCAGTAGCCTCCCCAACCCCTTCACAGAGCCCTCAGGTGGTCCTTCATTCTCCAGCAAAAAGGAAAGCGCTGCAAAGAACTCCTGGAAGCTCTGGTCGATGAACTGGTAGATCACCTCAGTCTCCAGCACCCCTGGCAGCTCCTTCTTGATGAGAAAGTGCTGGACGTCAGAACCCCGAAGCTCCAGGGACTCCAAGTCCCTTTCTGAGAATTGTGCCTTGCATCCTAGGACCCCGTCGCGGGCCAGGTGGCACAGCTTGTGGAGCTCTCCCCGCACACGAGCCTCCTCGGCGCCCATGGAGCTCATCGCGCTGCCAAGGAAGAGCAGGTACACTGAAGTGGTGGTCTTGGAGGTGCGTGACAGGTCTCGGTCCAGCTCCAGCTGCCGGCGCAGTACAGTGCACACGATCCAGCACACGACTGGCACAAAGCACAGGGTGAACAGCGTCTCGTTCTCCTTCACAAAGTGATAGGCACGCTTGGCCCTGCGCTCCTCCTGGAAGAACTTGTAGAAGTACTTCTTCTTATCCTTGTCTGAGAAGCCGCGCACTTCGGCGCACTGTGGCGCGTACAGGCTGCAGTGCAGCTTCCCGGAGGCAGTGGTGCGCGTGGTCACCAACAGGCGAGCCGAGGGCAGCAGTGCCTTGCTCAGCAGCCCGTCCAGCACCAGCGCGCCGCTCGCTGCCTGGAAGGGATCGGTGCAGGGGGCGGCCTCGAAGGCCCCGGGCGTGGGCAGCTCGTCCGCGCCGTCCAAGATAAAGAGCAACCGCTGTGGCTGAGCCAGCATCTGGGACAAGGGCGCTCCGCGGTCCGGACACTGGTCCAGGATGAGGTCGGACAAGCTGCGCTCGCCGGGCCGCTCCCGCAGCTCGCGGCACTGCAGGAAGAAGGCAAAGTCTACCTGGCCGCGGTACAGCTTACCTGCTGCCCAGTCGTACAGGATCTTCTTGGCCGCCATGGTCTTGCCAATGCCAGCCGGGCCCTGCAGCACCACGGTTAGCGGCCGCCGGCCCTCGTTGTCGCGGCCGAATAGCCGGTTGAAGGTGTGCGTGTCCGAGCGCCAGGCGCGACCGGGCTCAGGCTCTTCGGCGGGCCCTAGAGTCGCAGCCTCCTCCCTGGACGCCGCGCTCTCTGGTGCGATGAGCAGCTTGGTGAAGCGCTGGCTGATCTTCACGGAGCGTGCGTTTCTCTCCTTCACCTTGGCATGCTGCTGCAGCACGTGCTCCCGGTATTTTTTCTGAAACTCTGCGGGGTGGAGACGTGGAAGTAGAGTCAAAGTGCTGGTGACTCGCCCTCCCTCAGGCCTTAGTTTCCTCCTTTGCGGAGATCCCAAAGCGTCTCGGGCCGCGGTGGCCGCACTGGAGCCACTTACCCGACACAGAGAGTAGAGCCGCGGAGCTGGGGCCGAGCCCTGCAAAGGAAACAACACTGAAGTCTATGAGCGCGCATTGGGTGGGACCTGCCACGAGCTGGAGGCTCCCTCGAGAACACCCGAGATCCCAAATTTTCAGTTAAAGAGCCAGGGTTTTTCTGGTAAGTGGGAAGGAGGGAGGCCGTGTGGATGGGGGCTTCTCCCAGGGGGGCAACAGACGGGGGCCACAGAAACACCACTCCTGCTCACGTTGCAGCCGGTGTGCCTTGAGCCGCGCTGCCACGTCGCGCACATCCGCTCTCTTCAGGGTCTTGCGGGTCACGTCCAAAGCAGGCTCTGGCCCATAGAAGTGGGTCAGCTGGTCCACGAGATCCACAGCATCCGCACACTCCAGCCGCCCCCAGGGGATGCTGCGGCCATCCACTGGTGCATCCCGCAGCTTGTGGCGGAATCGCTTTAGTTGGTCCTGGCTCAGGTCCTCCAGTGCAGCCAGTAGCAGCTCTCGGGCTGCGGCCCCACGGGCCTCCAAGCTGCAGACGGGCAAGGCAGGTTCTTCAGGGTTCTGCCTCCGTAGTCTCAGTGCAGGGTGTGGAGTCTACACAGCTGGCATATGCTTTCTCCCTGGGTCTCACACCAATGCATGCTAGAGAACTAGATGATGGATTAAATCCCAGATTCTGTCCTCCCTTCTGAATCTCTGGATTCAGTAGGTCCTTCGATGGACACCACTGACCTGTAGCTGTTTCTTCCTGTTGCACCTCCCTTATTGCTTCCTTACTTCCACACACTTGGTCAGATGTTCAGGAAGCCTTGTCTACAGGGCCTCAGCTCTCTCCTTTTCTTTCCCTTTTGAGAGTAGGACTTGGCAGACAGGCCAGGGCCCAGAATTTGTTAGTCCGATGTCCCTGCAGACTTTGCTGGGGCCCTGTTGGGGCCCTTGCACAAAGGGACTGAGTCCTCTAGTGAGGAACATACCCCATATGTGCCCTGGGGACTGTGTGAAGCTCTAAGAAATCAGCACAAGGTGAGGACGCCCACCTCAAGACCAGCTCATACCTGACCCACACTTACCTGCAGCAGGAAACACTGGGCTGGTCCATGGAGGCTCTGGATGGATCTGGCACTCACTCAGAGACAGGTGAGATGAGAGAGGCAGTCAGCCCTTTCCCAGGACAAATGGGCCAAGTTCTGGGGCAAGGGAGTGGCTCAGCCTTATCCATTCCCCAGGTCTGAGCCTTCTGGTAAGATAGTGTCCAGGGTCCCAAGCTCAGCCAGTGTGGCTTGCATGCACCCTATAAATGTTCTACCTGGTGACCTTTGGTTTTTTACTCTTCTGTTAACACCTCTGAGGTGGTGGTATTGGAGTGTGACCAGAAGCAGGTGGCTGCAGAAGGAGTGAGCAGCATGGAGAAAGTGCTGGCTCAGAACTGGCCTTCATGCAATTAAATTTTTTGAGCTGTGATGAGAAGGGGCTTCTAGGCAAAGGAACTCCAGGAGCAAAAGAGTAATGTTCAGGACTGTTGTCTGGACACAGGAAGATAGGAGGTAGAATGTGAGGGCAGGGTCACAAGCTCTGCGGCATCCCACATGGTTCTGAGGAGGCTGATAGGGTACAGGTTTGGACAAAAGGAGTGCTGTGACCCCATAAGGAACCACCTGAGTGTGGATTCCAGTGCCTGCATGGTGGTGCAAAGTGAGCATGCATGCACATCTGAATAGCCATGCTTAATGCTGTGCTAGTGTGGACAAACTTACTTGTAGTGGTCTTCAAAGACAACAGCTCCTAATCCTGAGACCTGTGAGTGTTCCCTCATATACCAAAAGGGACTTTGTAAATGTGACAAAATTTAGGATCTGGAGATGGGTTGGTATCCTGGATTACTCAACTGGGCCCAACATGTCATCACAAGTGCCATTAGACAGAAGTGGAGGGTGATTTGACATAGAACAAGATGCCATGCTGGGGACTCTGAAACTGGAGGAAGGGGCCAGTACCAGACACCTAAGGAAGAAAGCTCTGAGATGCCAGAGCCTGGCATAGAGTGTGGCCAAGCCCTCACCTGGAGCTCAGCCAGTGAAACTGATTTTGGACTTTTGATCTCCGGAATGGTGAGAGACTTGCTGTTTTGATCACTGTGTGTGTGTGTGTGTGTGTGTGTGTGTGTGTGTGTGGTTTGTTACAGCAGTTGCAGACCCTTGAAGTAAACCTGTGAGCAAAGCTAGTTGCCTTGGCATCCAATTGGTACAGCTCAGCCTCTCTGCAAGTCTCACATATAGCCTTGATTTACCTGGGCCCATTTCTCCCTATGACTATTTAAGACCAACAGGCTGCTGTCCTTGAGGAAGGCTTAGGTAACCAAAGGCATGGCTCATGTTCAGAAACCCCCATCCTGCCTAATCACCCCAGACTCTCCAACTTCAGGACCGCCAGCACCTGGAGAGTCTCAGTGAATAAGGGGCTTACAGGTTCTTCACAGACTCAGGGGGACTTGGCCTTTAGGAACAGGTAGGAACCAACATTACACTTCTGGGGATGGTGGACCACCTTTTGAGTGGCTTTTATGGCCAGGAATAAATTTCTCATCCTAGAGTCCTCGACTGAATCCTGGTCATGGGCTGAGTGTGGTAGGCTCAAAGCCCCTGGTTCATGGGAACCCCTCACTTTCTTGACAAGTGGTCTGGGACTCACCTTCTCTGACATGCTGGGATTTTGCAGGGGGAACCTTGTAAGGCAAAGGAACGACTTTGTGAACAAATGGCTTGAGGTGGGAAATCTAGGCCCTGTGCAGCATGGTGGGTGTCACTGGGTCCCAAGGCCATTGTTCCATCTGTGAAAACCCCAGTGGCCCTTGCTGACTCCTGGCTAAACTGAGCTGTAACCTGAGATTTTTTTTTTTTTTTTTTGGTGGAACCCGGGATTGAACTCAGGCCCTTGAGCTTGCCAGGGAAGCATTTATTCCACTGAGCCATCTCCCCAGCCCCTGTAACCTGAGATTTCAACATGCTCCTATGGATGCAGACTTGGCCCATAGAAGCATGGATGTGTTGTTCTTAAACAAATGTTTACTTTATGGTGGAGAAAAGAAGCTCTCCACCACAGCCATGTCTTCTTTTCACTGTCACTTAAAACAGAAAGCCTAAATCTGGGCTGCCTGGATCCAATCCTGGATGTGCTGCCTAGTAGCTTAGTGCGTTGGGGCAGAAGGTTTCACCTCTCTGTACCCCTGTTTCTCTGTCTGTACAATGGGGTAGGCACAACTCTTCCATCATGGGAGGGAGGTGTATGGGCAGCACTTCAAGCACTTGCTGTTTTCAGCCATGTGTCCCTGGGTGGCTGCTGCCACCACTGCCTGGCTTTCCAGGCCATCAAGGGTAGTCCAGTCTGAGCCCATTTTGGTTCTCATTCTAAATCACATCTCAGTAGCCCTCAACATGGCCAAAATAGCCTCTTCCTTGAAAGGCTCCATTCCTATTGTGGAAGGAATGGAGGATCGTAGTGCAGGGAGCTGGAT
Organism: Ctenomys sociabilis; assembly: GCA_004027165.1. Classification (NCBI taxonomy): domain Eukaryota; kingdom Metazoa; phylum Chordata; class Mammalia; order Rodentia; family Ctenomyidae; genus Ctenomys; species Ctenomys sociabilis. The sequence continues at coordinate 35,769 of PVKA01017495.1, forward strand.
TATCTGTGATGAGGCCCACGATTTGGTCAGCCTTATCTCTACACTGGAAGGTCCACCCTGTAGTGGACTCTGCCCGAGAGCTTTTGATACTTCTGGCAGTGGGCCACGAAAGGCTGATAACAGGAGCCAGTTTCAGAATCACAAGTGAGACAACTTTGGTGAGGGGAGGGGGTGGGACCCTATAGAGAGGAGTGGAGAAGAAGGAAGATAAAGGAAGTTGGGCTGGAGGGGCATGGAGCCAGCCCCTAAGCAATGGTAGCTGCTGCTGGATTTACATCATCATGGAGCTAGCTTCTGAGCAGAGCCTCTCCCCCGGTACAAATTAAATCTGGAGCATAGAGCTTCTATTCCATAATGACATTCACAGAGGCCTTTTCTGTGGGGATTTACTATTCAGCAAAACTTCATGGCTCTGTCATTTTCCCCCCTAGTTTCGTGCTTTGCCTACATGGCTGCTGAGAAGCTGTCTCCAGGTGCTCTTGGTTGCTTAGTGTCATCCACTCAACTTCTGTGACCCTTCTTACTCAGACTTCCTGGCTTTGGGTCATTTCAGGTGTCCACAGCAGAACTTCCTAGAGCTCTACCTGCTGCACTTGGAGAAGTAGACAAGGAGAGGAAGCGTGTCCTATAGCTATGCACCCATGACAACACATGTGCTGAGAAGGACACAGGCTTCTGGAACTGGCTTAAGAAGAAACAAAAATCTTTAGACTTACTTGTAATAGGGAAAGAGATTGAATCAAAAAACCTCCCTGGGGGGGGGGGGAAGCTCTGCACCTGAGGGCTTCCCTGGAGACTGCACCGGCAAGCATGGGTATCAGTTCTGCACACTCCTTCAAGAAACGAGATGGAGAGAACAGTGCTAGAGCCACACCACCTGACAGAAAGCCTACAAATCTGTCACAAGAAACCTAAGAACATACTTTATGGACACAGCCATAGAGAATCTCGGAAATCATTTAGCCAACAGAGTGTTAGCACACAGAAAAACATTAAACTAGGACTGAATAGAACTTCTCACAGAAGTTCAAGGCTGGTTCAACACTCCAAATCAATGAATCTATTGTTAATATTAGAAAGGACAAAAGCCACTTGATAGCTCCATAGATACAAAAAATATTTTACAATATTCAACATCTTTTCACAGTTAGAAGCTCTGAATAGGAGAAACAGAAGGGAATTCTCTACATGGAAACCCAAAATATTTGGAAATTAAGCAGTGTATTTCCAAAATAACACATGCGTCAAAAAGTAAGTATCAAGGGGAATTTTTGTTTTGGGGGTTGAGAATGGGTGTAAGACTATAAACTGTAGCTAGCTTCAAATATATTTTTAATTAAATAAAGATTTTAAAATACATAAATAAAAATACAAATTAGCAAAATTTGTAGGATTCATCAAAAGCAGTTCCTATGGGGAAATTTATAACGTTTTGATGTTCATACTAGAAAAAAAGAGAAAGCTCTAAAATTGTCTTAACTTTCATCTTTTTGCTTTCAAGAGAAAGCAAGAAAATAATCCAAATTAAGCAAGGGAAAGATAAATAATAAAAATAGATCTAAAACCAGTAAACTTAAAGAAAATCAATAGAGACAATCAAAGAACCCAGAGTTTTTGTTTAAAGAATGATGTTGATAACTCCCTAGCCAGACTACAAAGACAAAAAGTGTGTGTGTGTGTGTGTGTATATGTGTGTGTTGTGAGAGAAGCCATATATATATATATATATATCTATTATTAAAACTGTGAAAGAGGCCATCACCACTGACCCCATGATATTAGAAGAATAATAAAGGAATATTATGAATAACTCTCTGCCCACTTTTGATGAAATGGACCAATTCCTCAGAGAAAATCTTCCAAAACTCACTCAGGTAGACAGATTAAATTGGCCCATACTTACTACAGAAATAAAATCAACAACTAAAAAAAAATCAACTAATAACTCTAAAACCTGAAATTGTTAGGTTCAAGTATTTTCACTGGTAAATTCTACTAAACATTTGAAGAAGTAACAAAAATTCTCTATATTATGTTACAGAAAATAAAACCAGAGGAGACACTTCCTAACTCATTCATTGAAGCCAGTAATGACTTAACCAAACCCAGAAAAACATAATACAAGACAATAAAACTACAGACCAGTAATAAAAAATCCTCAACAAAATATTGGCCAGTCAAATCCAACATAAGTAGAGTGAATTATATCTCATGGCCAACTGAGATTCAGGCATCCACAGCTAGTTTAAATTCAAATATCAATTAATGTAGAAAATCATTATCAAACAGATGCAGAAAAGCATTTGACAAAATTCAACATTCATTTATGATTAAAAAAAAAAAAGCTCTCTCAAGAAATAGAATAGAACTCACACAACCCAATGAGGAACATCTTCAAAATACCTTCATCTAATGTCAAGCTTGATGGTGATTTTTCGTTTTAAGACTCAGAACAAGACAAAGATGTGCACTCTCACCATGCCTGTGCAACATTATATTAGAAGTCAGCTTACAAAAAGTCACTTTGAGCTGCCCATAATTTAAAATATGGACAATAAAGTATTGGTGATGATGTGACAAAATTAAAGCTCTCATTCGCTACTGTTTATGACGCAAATGTAGCTATCTTAGAAAATAGTCTTACATATTTCCCAAAATGTTAAAATGTTAATTATGCTAGTTTCTGCCCTGAGATGTGAAAACACATGCCATACAGTCTCTGCTTCACAGATGAACATTGCTGCCCTGCTCACAGCAGATGAGACACACAAACATAGAAGCCACTCAGTGGCCAGTGGGCAGAAAAGTGTGGCTACCCAGATGGTGGGAAAGAATCCAGTCATAACCAGGAATGGGGCACCGCACATGCACAATATTGAGGGCCCTTGGAGACAGTATGTGTGGGTAGGTGCTGGTGGCTATTCTTGTGAGATGCCGTGAGCCAGGCCAGGGGAGAAATGGCTCTGATATCTCAGGTTCCTTTCACCAGAAGGTATGAAGAGCTATAGTCATGGTGACTATAGCCATTAAGTTCTGGATTTACCGTAACTACTCAGACTCTTGAGGATATTCTAAAAATACTAATTCTTGCAGGCGACTTCATGAGGGAGCCTGTTAAACTGCTTCAATTTGATAATTTCCCCAGTAGTGGGAAAAACCTTGGCTCTGCTGTGCACCTGATTGCACAGCCTGGGGCAGGTGAACATCAGCTCTGCTGGGGGGACCAGAGGGGACAGGGACCTGTAGAGGAAGCAATGACCTGGCCTGAGATGCATCAGGACTGGCAGGTTGTTGTGCAGTTCCAGGGTCCAGCTCCCTCCCCCTGGGATTGCTACTCTCCTTCTCCTTGTGGCCTCCCAGATGACTGAGTCCTTATGGTAGGAACAATGATGTGAGAGAGACAATGTGCCCTTCTCTCCAGGCAGGACTGAGATTTGATCACCAGTGCTCTTCCTGTATGCACTCAGGCAGGTGGGGAGCCAAGCCCATATGCTTAGCCCATGTTCCATGGCCCTAGATTCCCCATCATACATCTATGCTCCACACCTCAGTATTCTGCTCTACCAGGTCCTTTGCCCTTGGGGTTACGGAAGCTCTGGTGTCACTGTGTCATGACTTGTTCTGGGTGACCCTGGGGACATATGTGACTCAGGTGCAAGGTGATAATTTCAGATCAAGATATGGCAGATTTAGGTCTAAGCCTCTGAGGATTCTAGTGGAGCTCATAACCCTGAACAACCTTCTGGCCCAAGGACCAAAGCAGCAGCACCCAGAACTCTTGGCCAGCTCTGGACATTGCAGGACAGTGTAGGACCATTCACTATCCCCTACCTGAGCAAGTGGCTCTTAAAGTTTTCAGTGTCCTTCTGCTCAACCCATACTCACCTCTCCTTGGTCCTTACCCCCCAACAGCCTCAGTGCCGTGTCCCCATGCCTGCCTGTTCTCCACATGCCTGCCAGCCCCTCTCCACATTTGCCTTTTGCCTCCCTCCATTCAGCACCTCACAGGTTCTTCTGGGCAGTGTATGTAGCCAACTGTGGCCGCTCTGTGAATCATAGACCTCAGGTCCCCTCTCTCCTTGCTCGTCAGCCACAGCCTGGCTGGGAGGAACCTCGGTCTGCAGGCTCAGAATGAAACTCAGGAGGAAGCTGAAGCAGGAGCAGAAGAGCTGAAAGGCCTGGTTGCCTGAGTCTACCAATGAGCTTATCCTGGAGCCCGAAGTCGTGACCTCCTTAAGAGAGGTGAAGTGCTCCTCTGTGAGCCCACTAGTCAAATTTGGCCTCTGGGCTTCTGTCCTGCAGCAAGGCCTGGGAAAGTATCCATGGAGAGGAAGGTGTACAGTCTGGTGCTGGCATTGTGGCAGCCTGATGACCCAGAGGAAGAGCTTTGGCTGGAGTGTGCATGCCTGGGTTCAGCCCCAGCATGAGAGAGAGGTTGAGGAGGAAAGGAGACCCTATAAAGGAAGGAAACACCTGTTTCAACCCAGTGGACCTCAAGGACATTGTACTGCATGGTAAATCATACCCAGAAGGACAACTACAATCAACAGGGGTTCCCAGAGGGTCCTCAGAGACAGTAGATGGGGTCTGGGGTCTAAGGGGGCAGAGCTCAAGTCTGCATGATGAAAAGCCCTGAAAGTACACAGTGGTGCTGGCTGCATATGTGGATGGATTTAGTACCCCTGACTGTGTGCTTAGACACAGCTAAGATGGGAAATTTTATGTCATCTGTATTTTTCTACATTTTAAAAAATAAAGAGGCTGAGGTATAGGTCAGTGGTAATATGAGTGCATAGTGTTGTGAGGCTCTAGATTAAATCCCTTGCACCCTAATAAATAAATAAAAAGATGAAGTCAGTTTCTGTAATCTGGTTAATTGTTAGCCTAAGTGTGATCCTCAAGGCCTCCACTTGCTTCTGTACCAAGGGCCCTTGACAGACCTTGAACATTTCCATTTATCTTGAGACAGCAGGGCCCATAAAATCTTATCAAGATTTTAACCAACACTGACCCTTGTCACTCTCAGAGAGGATGGGCCAGCCCTATTCCCACCTCCCTTTGATACCCTGGGCTGCCCATCACTCCAAAACCTTCTTGAGGCTGAATTAATCATTACTCCAAAAGGAGTATCCTTCATTCACCCATGGGTCTTACAGCCCTTGTCCTTGCTCTGCTGCGTGCAGGGCTTGGCTGAGGATAAGAAGGGGGGTTCTGTCTCCAAGGGAGCCTGGGCTCAAATCCTCTAGGGCAGATGCCCTTGCTCCATTCATCAGGTGGGGCAAGAGTGCCACCTCAAAGAAGGCCAGGGGCCATTCCCTCCACATTGCAGGGCAAAGGGTAGGAGACAAGAGCCAAGGCAGAGAGACTTCATGGCAGAGAGACTTCAGGGCACCCAGAACCCTCCCTTTGAGAAAGGGTACCCAGAAAACTTCCTGTCTTGCAGGGTCTGAACCTCTAGGCTGCTGACGTCTTTGGGGGACTTCTTGCTTCCCCAGGACCCCTCATAGGGCCTAGATCAAGTTGCTTCATTCTTATAGTACTGTTGACCCAGAAACCCTACTTATCACCCCAGGATGGCACTATCACCTGTAGTGAGGACAGCTGTCTCTGTGGGTGGGCACTCTGTATCCAGATGCTCATCCTGTGCCCCTGGTGCAGCTCTGTAATGCATCAGATGCTTCCTCCTTCCTCTGTCCACATCTCACTTGCCTCTGGCCACCTACTTACAGCCCTGTGCCCCTGAGCCTGCCACTCACTGATCACTCTGTGGCCTGGAACACACACCTGACCTCACTGACCTGGGATCCTTATCTCCAAATGGATAGTTTCCATTTCATCTAATGCTGTGGCCCATGGACGTAGAGTTGGGTCATGTGTGGCAGCAGCCCCCACCTCATACCATGTGAGTGCTCAGTGGACTAAAGGCCGACATCCAGTAGCTACAGCTGCAATAACTTAGTAAAAACAAAGGGGAATGCCCATATGACATTGGGTTTGGTGATGAATTCTTAGATATGACATAAAAAGCATGGGGAACAACAACAATACAAGATAAGTGGTAGTTCACCAGAATTCAGACCTTTTGTGCCTCAGGGACACTATGGAGAGACTGGATAGGCAGCCATCAAACTGGGGAAAATATCTACAAGTTACAGATTTGACAAATACCACTGCACCCACAGAACAGTTGGGTGAGAAATATGGTATCTCTGCTGTCACAGGCCTCATTGGAGGCCAAGTTCTCGAGGACAAAGACAGTTCAAAGACTATATCTCCACAAGGTCTCCATCTGTGATTCATTTTTCAGTAAATGCTGGCAAATGTAAGAAATGCTTATTGGGAGTGTGGTTTGGGGAATAAAAGAAAAGGCTGAGTTTTACAAGCTGGGTGAGCTTTTTGTCCTTCTGGAGGTGGTTGCCCAATTTTAATGTCATGGCATGACACATCACATTTTTAATGACTTAAAAATGGCTACAGACTTGTTTGTAGTAGAATCATCTGGTGCCTGCAGCAACGGACCCTGGCCTACCCCCAAGTTTGACTCAGTTATGGAGTTATGGTCCAGGGGCCACATGCTAAAAACCATTTTCCTGTGGTTAGAGGGCAGTTAGAGGATCTAGCCAGTGTTCACATGGCACACACTTCCTATTTGTGCTAACCTCTGACTCTTTGCCTTCTCAGAGGTCTTGTGGTTCCCAATCTGGACACAAGGTGGTGCCCTGTGCCCACAGTGTCCACTCAGGTATGGATATGGGCTGTGGGGCCTTCACCTGTGCCAGGGACATGTAAAGTGGCCCTGGGATTATGCCCAGGGGTGGGTTGGATGAGGGGGCTCTTTGTCTGCCAGACACTTGGGGAGGCCTCCACATCCCAATAGCAAGATGGGCCTTCTCTAGGTCTCACATGTCCCTGGCTATCTACATGAAGCCTTTACCCCATGCTGCCTCCCGCATGGTCATCTTCCCCTTCTCAGGAGGAATACTGTTTTTCTTCCAGTGAAAATAAGGGTAAACAGAGGACTGATCTGAACAAGTGGCTCAATCTAGGGACCAATGGACAAGTTCAAGGGAGGTCCAGTGACTGCAGATGACTGCTGTAGTCAGTGACCCAGGATTTGTGTGAGTGGGAGCTAGGAAGGGATGGCTGGTATCTGGAAAATTCTGGATGGCCAGAGAAGTTGGAAGGCCACAGGGAAGAGAAAGAACTTGAAGGTCATAGTTGGATTGATCACCTGGGCATAAGGGGACCTGGGAGGTCTTTTCTCAGTGTTATTTCTCTGTTCAGAAGCTAGGAGCCCTAGAGTACTGTGGGCCTCTATGCCAGCTGTGTCCCATCTAGTCAAGGCCAGAGATGGAGGTTCCTTCCAAAGGTAGGCCTGTAGGTGCATAGGTCTTATCTGTGAAAAGAGCAATGGCAGGTGGAATGGTCTGATGAACATACCTCAGATCCATAGCCTTATCCTGGGCTGGATCCCAAGGCTATAATTAAAGGCTCAGGCGGAAGAGATTATAAGAGAAGTAGGTAGAGCCCCCCCCCCCCCCCCCGGGCCTGAGACTGGCATCAGGATCCAGTGCTGCTGAAGATAACATTCAGGAACCTTCCTCTCTGGCCTCCCAGGACTTGGCTTCCAGGAAGGTTGCCTGGCCTGGTCTAGCAGGTGGTAGAAAGCTGAGGAAGGAGTCCCATACCTAGAGAGAATTTGGCTTCCAGGGAAGAACAAAAGTCATGTCATTTTCCAAGTGAAATGAATTCAAAATTTTTCGATTTGTCATTTCTAAACAAAATACTAAGGGCAAAATTGTTCCTCATGAAGATGGTGACTAGGGCCAACTCAGGTGTGCAGACATGGGCAAGGCTGAGGGTTGTGTGGTCAGATGCCATCTTGTGCTTGGGCCTCGATCTATCTACCTGAAAACAAAGACTCTGGGGAGTGGCTTTCATTATTGTCATGAGTGTCATGCCGTTTTGATGATGGGAATGCCTTCCTTCAGTGTGTTGTATCATGTCTGACTCAGCTCTGTATTCCAAAAATTTACCAGTGTCCAGTGTACAATGAAAATTTCATTATCTTTGCATCTATTTTTCCAAGTTTCCACCTATCTATACATCCAATTATATATTCACCTATATACTCCATTCATCCCTAGAGTTATCCATTCATTTATCTCTAGTTAGCCATGCATCCATCCATCCATCCATCCATCCATCCATCCATCCATCCATCCATCCACTCATATATCCTCTTACCTATTCATCCACCTATCCACCCACTGTCTAGTTGCCCTCCACTTATCCACTCCATCACCCTTTTACCCATCATCATGTTTCCTCGCCAAATCATCCATCCATCCATCCATCCATCCACCTAATCATCTACCCATCCCACCTGTCCATTTATCCATTGCTCAACTAGACAACTCTGACTGAAAAATTTGCTAAGCTAGACTGTTCTAGGCCTCTAAGATTCAGTGGTGGACACACAGAATTCCTGCTTCATGGGCTTCTATTCCAGCTAGGGAATCAGACAATAAGAGTGAGGTATATGTAAGGAGATAGCATTCAAAGAAAGCCCAGTGACCTTAAGAAGTGCCCAAGAAGATGAGAAGGCTATCTAGGCAAAGGCATAAACCTAGGTGGAGTGTGCTATGTGAAAAGGAAGACAGGTCACTGCAGCCTCTGTGTACAGAGGTGCAGAGACAATTGGAGGATGTTGGAGCAGAGGGAGTTGATAGTCCTTATGTATAGAGAAGACAACTGAGGCTGGTTTGGAAAGACTGGTAAGCCAATCCCCTGTAGTGTGGTTCTGGTGTATAAAGAGCTGATCCCCTGGGTTGTGGCTGGATATGGAGTGTGGACTCCAGAGAGAGCAGAGGCTGCTACTCTGGGGAAGGACATTGGGGAAGGAAAGAAGCACTGCAGGGTTTCAGCAACTTGACCATGAGATCAGGAGAGAAGTCAACGGTTAAGAGACCCAGAGATTGTAACTGACAGTTAAGGATGTCAAGGTTGCCTGGACCAGGGCCAGAGGAGCCTGGGGCCATTGGAGGCCAGGCAGAGGTTGCATAAAGTGGGAGGAAAATCAGCAACCAAGGCAAGTGATGGTACCCAAACGCTGACTTTTGGATTTGGTGGTAGTGGATAGGCAGAAGCACAGGCTGCTGTCCTGGAGCAGAGCAGGCATGCTCTGTAGGTTGGAAGTGGAGTTTATACCATAAGAAGGCATGAGGTAGTCTCCCTGAGAGCAGGAAAGCAGACATGAGTACCTTTTGCTGGTGGAAGCATTAAAAACTCACTATCTGCAGAAGCAAGAGCAACTAGGTGCTCTGGAGTCTGCTAAGTGGCTTGAACACCTGAGTTGGATGGTCCAGCATGTACAGTTCTGGGTGTCTTGACTGGAACAGAGTCTGAGGTCAGACAGTGCCTTTTCCCCCTGCTGGCCCTCAGAAAATCTGTTGAACTTTGTCCCAGTTTTGTTCCTTTGCAGCCCAAAGGTTGATTGCCATTTATAGGAATGTTACTGCTTGCTTAGCCAGCAGGCTCCAAGGACTCAGGGGAGCGGGGGTGGGTATTGTTTGAGAATGGGAAACCTGGCGGGGGAGGGGGGCTCACCTGGGACTCAGATTTTTTTTTTTTTGTACTAACTGAATTACATCCCCAGCTCTTTCTTATTGATAGTCTTTCTAAGTCATTAAGTTGTGCAGGTTGGGGTACAGCTTTTGATCCTCCTGCTTCACCCTCCCAGAGTGCTGGGATTTATAGGTGTGCTGCCATGCCTAGCTAGAAAGTCTTAAAGTAGATCTGCATGACCATATTGCTACTGACACCCCAAGAGTTAAGGTTTACTTTTGAAGTTTGTCACTTCTTTCTTATGTTCTGAAATCTGACTGCCTTGGACTGGTTCCACTGAGGTTTTTTTTTTTTTTTTTTTTTTTTTTTTTTTTTTTTTTTTTTTTTTTTTTTTTTTTTTTTTTTTTTTTTTTTTTTTTTTTTTTTTTT